>OVAX01000065.1:0-152098 GCA_900406405.1 Lepidium africanum | reverse complement strand
TCACCAAGGTCTTCCCGCGAGTCCATATCCGAGAGTTCCTCCTCCGAGGCACCCATCACTTATGGTGCAATGGTTCTAAAAAATCCTTCTGGGGAAGAATTTACAGTCAATGGGCAAAAGATTAAAATGTATCTTTGTGATGTGCCTGGTGAGAAGATATACATGGTCCAACTCAGGGATCCTCATCAAGAGTGAAGACCAAAAAGCATGTGAGATGTAAAACAAGCACGCTTGGGAGGAGGAATTCACGTGATATCTTTTGTAAATATTTTATGTGATTTTAGTTATTTTGAACTTTCTTTGTTTGGTGTTTAAGTTTACAGGGAAGGAACGGAAGCAATATGGATGGGGTCATGGCCGAGTTCGATAAAGAAGAATAAAGAGGATCACAGCCACAATCTAACCACTTACAAACCGCGAACAATGTTGTAGCGGTCGTGAGGAGACTAGCCTTTAGTTGGATCGTGGCCGAATCAAAGAACATTGCGGGCCGCGACACGTACGAGAAGTACATTTTTCATTGCGGGTGGACCATTACATATCGCGGGCCGCTATCAGATTGGTTAGCCAATATTAATATTTGTTTTATAAACCGATGACAAACAAGACTTTAAAGAGAAAAGCCATCCTCTTTGGTCATAACAAGCAACACTTGGTCAATAACTCACTACAAATTCTCTCTCTCTCATTTTCGGACCTTAGGGCATCTCCAACCCAACTACATTTTTCCCTCAAATACCAATGTAAAACCAACACCAACCCAACTTCATATCTCACTCTAAAATGGAAGGATGAATAATGTTGCACATAATACAGATTGAGGTCAAATTCTTTCAAGAAGGAAAGGGTGACGTGATATTGGATGGACCAAAGCATACTCGACCCATGCACTCGGGCAGTAGTAGCTCGAGTGAAGATGAGGAGCTGGAGAATGGACACACTCGACCAGAAGTAGCTCGAGTATGGACTTGGAGCCAACGGATGGAGACATCATGCTAGTACCCACTAGAGCTATGACAAGATCGAGGTCTAAGCTTTTCAACCAGGCTATTGGATAACTCCTTAGGCGCATTGAGGTGCAAGAAGAAGAAAATCCAAGCCTAACCACATTGGTTTTGACTTGCGTTCAGAAAATGGGTGTGTAATCTATTTGTACTCTTTTTCCCTTAGTGGTTTTGTCCCATTGGGTTTTTCACTAAGGCTTTTAATGAGGCGATTGGATTGCACATGACAAGAGGCCCATTTACTGAATTAAAAGACTTAGCCAACTTATCTTTTCATTAGGGTTTTTGCTTGTCTTTCTTTATTTTAACAAGTTGTAAACTTTCCTTTCATTTCAGTAACTTTCTAAATCAAAACTCTTTCTGAAATTGTTTACTCTCTTTTGGTGCGTAATATCCAAAAGACTAACGGAATATCAAGGCACTTCTGCATCTTTTGTGCGACCTAATGATCCACCATAGAGTTTCTCTCAACCGAGTCCTTTGAAGCTCAATTTATCCTTTCCTCCTTTTGAAGTGTTCGATCATTCAGAAGATTATGTCACTTTAATTATGTGATGAAAAGTTGATCTTGCATATGAGAGAGGTGCTTCAAAATTTGTACAGGTTGTGTCTGAGGCTAAAGGAGACGTTGATATGATTATATGTCCTTGTATTGACTATTGTAACATAGATCGTCACCCAAGTAGTATTGTAGTAGATCATCTTGTGGGAAGGGGGATAAATGAGTTTTATAAGATGTGGTATGATTGGTTTCATCATGGAGAATTGAAGGTATGAGCTGAAAGTGAAATCGTATCAACTCACTATAATGATGATATCATAGGGTTATATCAACCGGTTGAACTGATGGATGAAGAGTCAGTTGATAAGGTTGATGTGTGTGAGATTACAGAGTGTGGGGACAAGAAAGAAGATGACTTCCTTGCAAAGCTTCCTGATTCTGGAACTCCATTAGATCCAACGTGTGTGAATCATAGCAAGTTGTCAACCATTCTATCATGGTTCAGACTTAAGACACAAAATGGCTGGTCCGACAAAAGATTAACGATATGCTAGAGACATTGCTAGAAATGCTGCCAGAGGATAATGTGCTGCACACATCACTATAAGAGGTGAAGAAATCTTTAAAGCCCTTTGACATGGGTTACCAGAAGATCCATGTTTGTATCAATGATTGATGTTTCTTCAGAAAGAAGTATAAGAAGCTTGAGTATTGTCCTAAATGCAAGGCCTCAAGATGGAAGACCAACACTCATACATGTGAAGTAAAGAAAGGTGTCCCACATAAAATATTATGCTACTTTCCGATAATTCCACGGTTGAAGAGAATATTTAGATTTGAGGAGATGGTTAAGGATTTAAGGTGGATGGCATCGATGGAAAACTATGGCGCCCTGTGGATACATTACATGGGATCATATTAATGCCAAATACCCTTCCTTTGTAGCTGAAGCAAGAAACATGAGGCTTGGGTTGACAACTGATGGATTCAATCCATTCAATATGAAGAATAGTAAGTATAGTTGCTAGCATGTTCTATTAGTTAACTACAATTTGCCACCTGATTTATGCATAACGAAGGAAAACATCATGCTCTCACTACTAATTCCCGGTTTACAACAGCCTAGTAATAGTATTGATATTTACTTAGAGCTACTTATAGAGGATCTAAACCATATGTGGACCAATGGAGAGTTAACGTATGATACCTTTACAAAATCGACCTTCCATCTTAAGGCAATACTGTTTTCGACAATTAGCGACATTCCATCATATGGGAATCTTCCAGGTAGTAAAGTAAAGGGTAAAATGGGTTATCCTTTATGTTGCAAAAAAAAAAAAAACAAATTCTATGTGGTTGAAGTTCAGCCGAAAACATATCTTTATGTGTCATAGAAATGGTTTGCCACCAACACACAGTTTTGTAAGTAAAAAATCATGGTTTAATAGAAAAGTTGAGAATGGGAAAAAGGGTAGAATATTAACAAGTCTAGAACCTTATCAGAACCTGAAAGTTTTCAAAAGCGATTTTGGAAATAAGAAACAATCTGTCAGTAAAAAATGATTGTAGTGGATTACGATCTGATAGTGAAGATTCATCCACTAAACCAGAAGAATATGACAGAGTAAAAGTGTATGAAGAGGAGTAATCAAGATGGAAGAAAAGATTAATCTTTATCCAAACTATCTTGTTGGGAGGCATATTCTGCCTATATTTCTTTTAATTATTTCCCAATCTTATCAATCACGTTTTATTTACCAGTCGTTTTTGTCTATGGTATGTGTGTTGGTTAGGAACTTCCAGTAAGGCACAAATTAGATGTAATGCATGTGAAGATGAATATGGGTGCTAGTGGTGTGTCTACTTTGTTTCACTGTGGAAAATCTAAAGTTGGTCTTCAATGTTGTAAAGATTTGAAGGATCTTGGTATTAGAAAGAATTTGCATCCTAAAACCCGAGGTAAAAAAAAACTACATTGGTGACTTCAAAGGGCCTTATGGGTATTGTTCAAACATATCAAGAGGTGTATCGTTAGAAGAATGTAAGGTCTCAGGTCTGAAAGCACATGATTGATAAGATTATAATGTCTCAGGACTTAAGTGTTTATATTTTAGTAGATTCCTCTTGACTAAAAGGCCATGGAGAAAAAAATCAAATGGTTGATATATGGTCCACGTAGCAATGCACGATCCTATACAGGTTACATAGTTAATGGGGAAAAGTTTCCTACAATATTTGTTGATAGGAAAAATCAGATTTGTGGGATTTTCTTTCAAAGTTATAGTGCATAATTTATTTATAATAAAAAATTTAACCAAAAAGTTAAAATCTTAAAATCACAAAATTGAGTAAAAATTTTGAGTTAGTGCAGGATATAGTTTATGAAATGATTTATAATAAATTTTAAACCAAAAAAATAAAATTTAAAAATTAGCAAAAATATCACAAAATTTGAGTAGTGAAAGTTATAGTTTATGGAATGATTTATAAAATCTAAAATAAGTTTTAAAATAAGTTTTTAACAAAAAATTTATCACAAAATGGAGAAAAAAAGTATTTATTGAAGGTTATAATCCATGAAATCAGTACAAAAAAAATTGGAGTTATTGTGACAATTGTATTGTAACCATAAATATTAGTATTAACATGTGATTGTTTCATATACAATTTTGTTACTGTTTTTTTGTTACGAATCATTATGACTCTATTCCATAATGATTTGTGATACAATTGTTACTAGATTTATTCGTCACAAGTATATTGTAACGTTCTTGTTACCAATATGCATTTGTGACACTTGTGTTGTAACCATTTATAATTACAACTTCGTAATAATATTTTTATATTGTGATGAAATATGGATTATTGTGATATAATATTACGTATCAATATAAATTTTTTCTTTTAATGAATATCTTAAAATATGTTTTTAACAAAAAAAATAAACAAAGTCTAAAAACTACCAATAATCATCACACAATGGAGTCAAAAAATGATTAAGTGAAAGTTATAGTCCATGAAATGCCTCAAAAGTTCTTAAACTAATAAAATCAAAACAAATAAATTACCAAACATTATTGTAAAGTGGAGTTAAAATGTGATTAACTGGAGATTAGAGTCCATGGAATGAATAACACAATAAAATCTACAAATTACCAAAAAAAATCACAAAATGGAGTTGAAAATTTGATTTAGTGAACTGTATAGTCCAGATTATGATTTAGAATAATTTTTAAACAAAAAAAATTAAAATCTTAAAATAGAAAAGATAAAGTCAAAAACAAATTATACATATATATATATATTAGACATATGTCTTCTTTTATGTTTATTATCATTCTAGGTAATAACTTTTTATTTTTATATAATAGAATGCCAGTGTTGCAAGTCCGATCCATGTCACAAGCCACAATGTTTAGTCTTCGGTCAACAAACAAGGTAATGTTGTCTCAATATCAACAAAGTGGTTATTGAGTTCATTGTTTTATTTTCACACCTAGTGCCTTCATGTTTGGTGCTTACATACCAACTTCCTAATTCACCCTCCCATATAACTTTGAGCTCCATTAGGTTACTAGTAGTTTTTTTTAATAATGGGCACTCTATAAAAAAGAAAGAAGTTACGGCATGAAGAAATTACAAGCATAAGAACATAGTAAAAAATAGATTGAAAAAGCAATAATGGGATAGAAGAGACATAAATAAAGGATAGCATAACTTTATAGCAAACAACCTTGAAGAAAATCAAGAGGCTTCACTCAATTGAAGAGAATAGCGGCTAAAAATGAGCAAAAATAGACTGAAGACCCTAAGTTATTTCAAAGATTATGCAGTCAAAGTAGGCACCAAAACAACGACAGAAGTGAAGAGGTTGTGTCAACACAATTCTCCAAGACTCTAAACTGAACAACCAAGACCACCCAGCAAGACCTGCTGTATGGAACCAAACCAAGCAACTAATCAAAACCCCAACAATAGGCCCTTTATCTCAACTGCTCAATTACCTCAATCAAAACCAGCTTGAAACGCACTGGAGAAGCCTAACAGAGACCATGCATAATGAAGGAGAAGGGAACCGCCCAAAACAGTTACAAGGAGACGCAAAAATAATAGAGTGAAATCACAATATAACCCACAGAGAGGAGGAGGAGGAGGATTTCAAGCTCCAAATGATTGCAAACCCAACTGATTCGAGGGAGTCAACCACAACAGCATTTAACCAGGAGAGAGTGAGTGAAACAACTCCAAATAAAATTGAAACATACATGATACGAAGACCGAGAGGGCAACAGAAATTAAAGAGAGCTCACAGCGAGTCAGAACCAAATCTATAGCAGCCCTCATAGCTGCAATCAAGAATCGAATGAGGAAATGCAAGGAAGCACCAAATCCATTGCTTGATGAGGTAACCTACATAGAGAATCAAGCCATGCCAAGAGAGAAAGTCCTAGAAAGACAAACTCCAAACAACATAAACAGAGGCAAACACAAGCTATATCTAACTATAGAGGCGGACTACAAAAGGGGTTACAACCGGATGAATCAAAACCAAGCACGTAAGATTTGAAACTAAACAAAAGAAACTGAGAGAAAGGCTAGGTATAGACCAATATGAGGCTGTAAGATTAAACCATAACACTAACCTGCCGAAACCCTTGAGATAAACAAAGCTTGGAACTCGGTTGGGAAGGGGAAAGTTGAGGAAAGTTCGAGGGCTATAAAATATGGAGCTGTCATATCAACCTAAACTAGACCTCGTCCTCGGGATATTGGAAAAGAAGTGAGCGAGAGACTGGTCTTAGACAAACGGAGAAGACCGAGTCCCAAGCCATCAGAGATCTGGAATCGCCATCCAAAACCTCGCTAGAAAATAGAAGTCGATCAAGAAGAAAACATTAAAGAGAGATTTTTTGGCGGCAGTGAGAACTACCGCACATCAAAAAATGAATAGAAATACTTGTTGCCTTTTAAGTTAAATACGTGGAGAAAAAACACCTCTCAAAAGCTTTCAATTTATATTCAAATCAACTTATAGATTATTTGTGATTTGTAAACATTTCTCATGCATAAACTATCTATCAAACTACTTTTACGTCGTATAGCCACTGATTATCTTTTATAAATTTTTCATGTAATTCAATTGAAAAAAGAACAAAGAAGAAGACAAACTCAAATATCAAAATTTATTTATCCAATCTGCAAGTCATTCAATTACTTAAACACTACGAATTGGTATGAACTTTGTTGATATGAAACGAGTGAGTTATAAGAGTGTCTAGGGAGTAGGAAGTAGGGGTGGGCAAAATATTCGTAAGATCTGATTCGATCTGATATTTGCTTTAATTCGATCTGAAAATTCTGGATATCCGTAAAATTTTGGAGCAAATCAAATCACAAAATCTAATATCCATTAAAAACAAAGCAAATCACAAATATCATTTTTCAAAAATACCGGATATCCGCTCCGATTGGTTTAGTAACAAACATGTATTAAATTCTTAATTATGTATATACATATGTTAAAGAATAAACAATTTATTATACACTATATATTTATGTTATGGTAAATAATCGCTAATAGGCAAATGATCTTTAGCTTAGTGGCAAGTGATAAGTCCACTAAAGGCAGGCGCATTTGCACGTCAAGGGATCGAGTCCCGCCTGCGTTATGCAGGAGTTTGGCTAATGGGCCAGCCAGTTGTAGCTCAATGTTGACAAAATAAAATAATCGTTAATAGAAGGCTTAACAAGATTCATTTGTTGATTATTTAAAAATAAATATAAATATGGTCATACAAATATTTTATTATATCTTATATGGAATGGCATTGTCTCTTTTAATGCGAGAAAAAAGAAGACGTATCTTCAACTTTGTCCTATTATTTATGTTTTGGAGTAGTTTAAGTAATAATTAAGATGTGGATTTGTGTGAGTGACTAAAGGTTTCAAATTTTTTGTTTATAGATAACTAATTATGTTTATATGTTTTGTTATTTAGTATTTTACACGGATCGGAGTGGATTATCTGCAGATTATTTAAAAAATGGATATCTAAATTTTTGAATATCTGAAATATTTTAAATCGAAACGGATCACAAAATTAAATATTTAATTTTAATGGAACAGATCTTATAAATACTGAAATTTTTTAAAGTATTTGCTCCATGCCCATAACTAGAAAGATACTAGTGTTGAAATGTGAACACCAGATATGAAAGCAAGACTTGGTCTATCTTTCTATATTGTGGGAACCAGCAGCATTATTATATATTATCCAAACGTAACATGTCTCGAGGCTCCTTTGCGTGTGTGTGGGGTTTATTCTTGACACCTGACCATACACAGTCTGTATGGTGTGTGAAATGAAAGCAAACCGATAAAGGCAACAAATAAAATCAGTTGATGCTTTTAACAAAAAAATTTGTGTTTTATGAAAAAGAAAACAAAAAATTGCTTAGAGTTTTGAAAGAAAACAAGTAACGGAAACTGACGTTCTAGTGTTCTACTCGCACATTTATCCGTCCCCACAGCATCTCTCATCGCCTTTAACAGTTTCCTCTTTCGTCTTATTTTTTTTTCTTTCTTTTTTTTTTCACACAATAAAACAAAACAAACATATTATTGCTGTAAATAGTAATTATGTGTGCATAGCCAGCATTTCAACCATATCTGGATGATTTTTCGTGATTTAGGAGTTCTTTCCGACGATATTTTCTGATGTCTATCCTAATGATCCTTAACTACAAAGCCGATTATCTATCTCGTAGTATTATAAGTTTGGCTAGGAACTATGCATTTGTAAACAACGTTCCTTCTCTTTGGACTCTTTCATTCTCTTAATTGAGTTAAGTTGACAAAAAAACATGGTAATTACGGAGTTATGCAAAATTGTGTTGAATGCGGAATCTTGTGGAATATATTTTTTATTTTTATGCGGAATATTGTAGAATTACTTAAAATCAGATGGTAATAGCTGAATTCTGCTGAAGGTGGAATCTAACAAAAAAATTTTTTTAATAATTAGATCGATAAATTCTAATTCATAACCAAAATTTTCCCCAAAACTCCATTTAATCCACTTCAGGTAGTAAGTTGAACCTTTGATGCTATTCATATACCCAAAAAAAATTGGAACTCGACCTAAACCGAATCCGAGCCAAAATAAGTAAAATATAACAATACATGTACAATATTATTTATTTTTTTGTCAACAATTAAATCGACAATGCATGATATATAATCAAAACTCATCTTAAGTTCCCTTCTAATATAACTCCTAATGTCATATTCATATACCCGAAATAACAAATTTGAACGCGAATCAAACCGAAAATCGAATGTTGTTCTAAATTTAATTTGAAAATCAAAACAATCAAGTTTAAAAAAATTTTAGAGATTAAAATATAAATATATATATAAGTTATACATTTAAATTTATTAATTATTTGATATTAATATATTTACTTTGCTATTTATAATTAAATTATCTATTTTGTTAAAATTTTAATTGAGCAATTAAGTAATAATACATGTAATTCATTATTTATTACTAATTTTATATTTTATTTTGGAAATTAATTAATTAATTAATTAAAATATTGTGGAATTGATGGAATTATTTGTAAATAGTTGCATGCAAATGGTAACACAAGATTTGAAGAATTGGTGGAATTAAAAATTTCTCAATTTTTAATGTCACCAATTAGGCACCCTATATGATTTTTTTTTCTTTTTCTTTCTTATGAGTATTAGATATTTATGTGTAGGTTGTAATCAATGCAATCATACATTAATTTTCTATATAATAAAAAAGGTAACTTTTTAAAAACACAACCTTAAGTCATGTATTAGATTTTAAGTTTTTAACTTACTAAATTTGTTACTAGATAAATATTATTACGTTTATATTTATATTTTATATTTATATAGTTATAATATATATACATACATAGGTTTTGGAAAAAATATAATTTTGTTACAAGATCATAGTTTTGTATATGTGGTTTAGTAACAAACCTTTACAATATTTTGAAATGACCACTCATAATATTGTAAGAAACTTAATGAAAATAAAAATATACATATACATTTTTACTTAATATACGTTTAAAAACTGTGAAATATACATATATGTTTTTAGTCCTTTAATATACATTTTTACTTACTAAACATTAGAAAACGTATATGTATATTTCGGTCACAGTCTTTAAAAATATACATTTACTTGATAATCATATTATATGTTTATGCAAAAAAAAAAATACATATATGTTTCCGAAATTTACTTATTATTTATAGAATATTCCTTTAATATGCTTAATTTAAAAACCTAATAGAGTATTATATATTTTTTTTGTTATTCACTTCTCATAATTTTCCATGATAGTTTCTAGGTAAAATTTATATTATATTTTGTTTAAGATTTTTCATAATCGATTATACCATTCTTATATCTTCATGATTTCTTTCACATGTGTATCCATGCTACAAGAGCCCAAATAAAAACAAGGTTAGTAAGAAATTATTATAGTTCTTCCATTCTTTTTTTTTGGTCAAATCAGTTCTTCCATTCTTAACACGAATTTTACTAATTCAATATCTATCATTGTTTTCAATTAAAAATCAAATTGATACTTTCATTATTATAATCCTTATCCATACAACTAACATACTATTTTTGTATTTGATCAGATTAATGTCTACTAATCATAGAAATACTCCAAGACCAATTGTATTTATGCACAAGGTTATGTTGATGAGAAACGTGGATGCAAGATCCGACTTTTTGTATGGTACAACACTTCACATCTTGAGAATGGGAAGAAGATGTATTAAAGTTAGAATTCTTTCTCATGATAGAATTGGTGATATTGTACTCTTAAACCAAACTGGACTATGGAATTCCTACATATGTTTGTGATGATTAATTTAAAACATATAGTTTTAAAATTATATGTTGAATCTTTATTTTTCAATTATTTTCTATTATATAATCTTTTATTTTTCATAATAATAGAAATATGAACTATTATTTTGTTCTATGAGATTTAAAATCACATATAAATTTTGATGACTAATATATGTTACCAACTATATTCCTTTTAGAATATTCCTTTTTGATAACAATATATTGTTATTGTTAAACGAAAAAACACAAACAAGAAATCAAACATTAACAAAAACTCATAATATTTTTTTCATTTTAAAAATTTCGGATTTGTTAAACTAGAACTATTTTGAAATTAGCATTATGTTACTATATTCCTTTTTATTACAATTTTTATAATGATTACACGAAAAAACACAAACAATAATTCAAACATTAACAAAAATTCATAAAATTGTTTTTCATTTTAAAAATTTTGGATTTGTGAAACTAAAACTATATTTAAATTACCATTATTTTTTATATTACTTTTTGATAGTAGTTTTGATAATTTCAAATTATCAATAACCAACCATTTTTAAAAATGTTTGATATTAATTTTGATAATTTTGGATTATCAATACCTAATTTAATATAATCATCCATTTTAAAAAAAATTTTGGATTTGTAAAACTAAAACTATTTTGAAATTAGCATTATGTTAGTATATTTCTTTTCTATATGTGAATTTTCACATATTGTTACACGGAACAAAACACAAACAATAATTCAGACTTTATCAAAACTTCATAAAATTGTTTTTCATTTTAAAAATTTTGAATTTGCTAACTAAAACTATTTTAAAATAAGCATTATTTTAGTATATTCCTTTTTCATAATATTTTTGATAACACTGGTGAAAATAAAGAAATATATATTAAAAATCATCACTATGCTTAAATGTCTCTTAACCTCTATATAAGGTTGACGTGAATCAACCAAAAGCAAAAAAAAAAAAAAAAACTATTTATAGCATTTGATACTCAAAATAATGATTCTACATTCTCTTACAGTTCTTAAACCAATCAGTGAGCAGCAGTAGAAAATAAAAGTTAAGATTATTCCACTCTGAAAAATCTTTATAAAAAAATATTGTCATACCATTTAATTGGTTTTGCTTGATGAACAAGTAAGTATTTTCTTTACCAATCTTTTCCATACATTTGTATTATTTTATTGAAATTTTTACAAGAAACAAGTATTTGTTCTTTTTAGGATTCAAATATTCATACAACAGTAAAAACAAAATTGCTTGAAAAATTTGGTCATTTTTTGAAATAAGGGGATACAAGATAATTTGTAATTTCTAAGTGTCGGAAGCAACTGGTTCTTTGGAAACCAGTTCTCATAAGTACAAAATCTCATTTCTATACACTACTTCTGTAAGGACAATAGATCGTTTGCCAATTAATTTGTTTGGTCTCGAATTCGTAGATTTCAATAAATTACTTGTCGGGATTCTCGATCACAATTGGCTAATTGGTGAGTTTTTTATATCCCTTACTTTAAGTTTCATTATAGTAAATTTAAAAATAAATTACAAAACACNTTACTTTAAGTTTCATTATAGTAAATTTAAAAATAAATTACAAAACACATGTAGCATATAATTCTAAACTAATGTTTACTAAACAAACAAAAAAAATTATATATATATATATATATATTTAAAAATTTCATAACAAATGTATTTTATGCGTATTTTTGATAACTACAAAATTAACGAAATTAATATCATTCCAAATATATTAAATTGAAATATTATTTAAAATTTACTTTTATTAAAAAACAAAAACTTTTTAAGTGATATTAGTTTTTCTTTTAAGTTGAAAATCATGTCTTTTTTTATATAAACAATGTTCTATATGTTTCAATTACCTAATTGGTGAGTTTTCTTAATTTGTATTTTAAGTTTCATTATTTTATTATTTAATATGTGTATATGAAAAAACTAATGTTTTTTTACAACCAATAAAACAAATATTTTTATAACGGAAAAACGTGAAAATATATATATATATATATTATATTATATTTTGATAACTAATTTATTTTAATAACAAATATATATCTACAAATCTTATTAGACAATTGTGTCATGTTGATCCTATAGTTGTCATTGAGAATAATGGAAAATAAACCAAACAGATTTATTTTGAGTTTCATAATGAAGAGGATGTTTTTAGATCCTATTTAAATCATTTTAGTTTTACAAATATATACATTTTATAGTCAACAAAAAACATAAACAAAAAAATCTATAAAAATTTTCATTTATATTTTAAATTATAAAACAGTTTTTGTATTTATTTTATTAGGAAATAATTTATTATGTACAGAAAATAATAAAAATATTTTATTATATCGGGTTTATAAATTTTAATGAACACATATTTTAAAATATATATGAATCTTATTTGTACTTAATATTAAAACTAAATTTCTGAACTTTACAATAACTACAATTCTTAAAAACTATTTATTTATTGGAAGAATAGATTTCATCTTTTTGTTTTGAACGAATTTATTTATATTAAAATTATAAAACAGTTTTCTTTTGTATTTATTTTATTAGAAAATAGTTTATAATAACATGAAATAAAAAAATATATCATGATAACAGGTTTATAAATCTAAATGAATATATGTCTCAAAATTTAAATGAACATGTGTCTAAAAAATAAAATGAATACGGGTCTAAAAATCTAAATGAACGCGGATCTAAAACTTTAAATGAACACGAGTTTAAAAATCTATATGAATGCGAATCTAAAATGAATATGAGTCTAAAAACTTAATGAACACGGATTAAAAACTTAACATTAGTAAAAAAAGTTATATACGAACACTATAATGCATCAAATCTTAATAATCAGATATTGAAAAATATATCTCGTGTACAACACGAGCTATCATTATAAACTAATTTTTATTTGATTAAGTATATATATATATATATAATGAATAAACTTGTATATATAAACCAAACCATGAAATAAGAAAGAAAAACTAATATCACATATATATATATATATATTAATAAATATAAACAACAAACGTAAATTTATTTCTTATAAAAAAAATATCTCGTACCCAAGACGGGTAATCATACAATATTTATAGATACCTTTCTGTTTTTATTACTACTACTCGGATTTTCAAGAATATGCAATGAGATGTAATCCTTTAAGATTTTTAGACTTTTAGAATATGAAGGGTAATTTTCTTATCAGGAAGATACTCCTGCTTTTCTTTTCTTTTTCTGATGAGATTTTTTCCATTATATTTTGCTTTAATTTTGTTGGATGTGGTTAGCCCTGGGCATAATAACCGAAACCGAAAAACTGAATCGAACCTACCTGAACATTTCGGTTCGGTTTGGTTTCAGTTCCTAAAAAAGAACTGATTGATTCTATTTTTTAAGTAATTTTGGTTTTCGGTTTGGTTCGGTTTGGTATTAGTTTAAAAAAAACCGTTCGGTTCCAATTTTTAAATAACTTCGGTTCTCGGTTCGGTTCCAAGAACCAAAAGTTACCAAATAGGAACCAAAAATAGTTAGTACTAAAATATTTTTGGTTATTTTTTGGGTATTTGGTTACTTTTGAAAGACTTTTGGCTACTTTTTGAAAAAAGTAACTTTTTAGAACCGAACTAATTTTATTTTAGTACTAATTTGGTTCCACATTTTTGAAACCAGAACCGAACCGAAACCGAACCGAATTTTAATAGGTACTCATTGGTTACCATATTTCTAGAACCGAAAAACTGAAACCGAAACCAAATCGAACTGAATTTTTGTTAGTATCTATTGGTTGCCACTTTTTGAAAACCAAAAAAACCAAAAACCGAAAAAACCGACCCGAACCGAATCAGGCCTAGGTGTGGTAATATAAAGCAATTGACGCGTGGTCCAACATACGATGTTGTTATATATATATATATATATATATATATTCTATATAGCCGTATTTTTATTATTAATGAACGTATCCATCAGATCCCTTGTCTATATAAAAACCCGTTCACTTAAATTCCAAGAAGAAGACACCACCGCCATATCTAAATCGCCGGTACGGTCATGGTTTCGTCTGGTTTAATCATATGGTTCTTAATCTTATTCGCTCTTTCCTTTAAACCCCTCGAAGCTCGTGGAATCTTCAGCAGGCTTGCCAGAAAGACACCACAGAGGAATGCTTCCGACGGCATATGCGCTTCTTCTGTCCACATATATGGCTACAAATGCGAAGAACATGATGTACGTTATATATATTATTTTTAATATATCTATTAATGATGATTTGATAGAGAAAATAATGTGTTATTGATATTTGATGAGTTATGAAGGTGGTGACTGAAGATGGATACATATTGAATATGCAAAGGATACCAGAAGGACGAAGCGGCGCCGGAGCTGGTTCGAAGAGACAACCTGTTCTTATACAACATGGAATTCTTGTCGTAAGTTTCACTTATTTACCCTTATTGCATCGCATTAGCCTTCCACTAATTTGTGCATTTACACATGTACACACACGCATCTTGTGCACTTCATTATTCTTCTCATAAATTTCAATAAATTTCCAACATATGTGATTCTGATATATATACATTGATATTACCATTCCTTTTTTTAAAAAAAATTGAAAGTTAGAAAAAGGAAGAAGTTGACAGTGTGACGTCAAGAGAAAGTGGAAGAAAAACATGATTTTTTTCTTGTGTGCATACGTTTATTCCAAGAAGATATAACATGATAAACATCAATATATACATAATACATGTGGACTAAAACCAAACGTGTATGTTTTTACCTTTATTGTATAAATCTGTAGATTTTATATTGTAGATACTCTCTATATATGTGGGACTTCAAATTTATAAGTAAAATTTATATAATATTTTAGAAGTTATGGGTAAAATAAAGATTAAAAAAGACAGTGTGAGTGTTTAACATGTGTGTCCAACTGATAAAGTGATAACTCGAGCGTTACTAGAAAGTTAAATGAAAACAAAGTCAATTAAAATATAACTATGTCGAGCGTAGTACTCATCGAATTCGTAAATATTATTATTATAGATAAACGAAACTTTATCTTCACAATATTTGTTTTAGCAGTCTACAAGAAAGAAATTACGTTATCAGTATAATATCCTGAAATAAACAAGTGTGGCATTAAACCATTTGACTCAGTTACAAAAGAAAATATCCTTAAATAATCTAAATGTGCAGGATGGAATGTCGTGGCTGTTAAATCCGGCGGATCACAATCTGCCATTGATATTGGCTGATCAAGGATTCGATGTTTGGATGGGGAACACAAGAGGGACTAGATTCAGCAGGAGGCACAAGTACCTAAACCCCACTCAACCGGTCCGGTTCAACAATTAATCACTCTTTAACCATTAGACTTCTTGTATCAAACAATCCGAGATTTAACCATTGTTGACATGTTGAACTTAGGCTTTCTGGAACTGGACATGGGACGAACTTGTGAGTTTCGATCTTCCTGCTATGTTTGACCATATCCACGGCCTAACAGGCCAAAAGGTTCATTACCTCGGACATTCCTTGGTGGGTCCAACGTTATCAACATATTTGTTTTTGTTTATGTGTCTTACTCTTAAATTATCCTAAAAGAAAATTAAATAAATTAGAATACAAGGATGATAATGAATTGGAAAACATTAATTAGGGGACGTTAATAGGATTAGCATCGTTTTCGGAAAAGGGTTTGGTGGATAAAGTGAGATCAGCAGCGATGTTGAGTCCCATTGCTTATCTCAGCCACATGACCACTGTCCTCGGTGACATCGCCGCCAGATCCTTCCTCGCTGAGGTCTTTAATTAGCTCCTCACTCTTTTATAAATCTTATAAACTAAACGTGTTCCTATATTTATGAAAGATTAACTTTTTTATTCTCTTCCAATAACAGGCCGTTGCCATTATTGGGTGGGCTGAGTTTAATCCTAAAAGGTAAATATTCACTTCTTTTTTTGACGTTTTTTTGTCAACCATTAGACTTTGACGGTAAGGTGTGACCTATAGCCGAGACTTTCAAACTCTGTCACAGAGTCTGTGTGACTACATAGAGTCCAATTTTGCTAGAATATATTACAGAAATAATATTTATTCAATTATCAATTCTGTTTGTTATTGTCTTTGTTTGATTGATTACATAAAGTAATTAATGTTTTGGCTAATCATATAAATTTGGCAGTGGACCAGTAGGGGCTTTAATAAAGGGTATATGTCATAAAGCACAGATCGACTGTTATGATTTACTCGCAGTTATAACCGGTAATACCACATAAACTAAAAGATATTAATCTCCAAAGACGAATTAGCTATATATTAATTACATTATATTACATAAAATAGGCAAGAATTGTTGCCTTAACACATCAACCATTGATCTGTTTCTGGCGAACGAACCTCAATCCACTTCCACCAAGAACATGATTCACCTTGCTCAAAGTAGGCACAAATTTCCCATTTTTAATATATACAAATTATATGTAGAGATGTAAATTGTTGAAAAATATTATTTACTTTGTAGCGGTTAGAGACAAGGAGTTAAGAAAATATAATTATGGAAGTGTTAATCACAACCTGAAACATTACGGTCAAGCAATGCCACCAGCTTACAACATATCGGCGATCCCACAAGACCTTCCGCTTTTCTTCAGCTATGGTGGTTTAGACTGCTTGGCCGATGTGACTGACGTTGAGTATCTACTTGACCAGTTTAAGTTCCACGACATTGATAAGATGACTGTGCAGTTTGTGAAACATTATGCTCATGCTGATTTCATTATGGGAGTCACTGCCAAAGACGTTGTTTATAACCAAGTTGTTACCTTTTTCAATAGACAACCTTAATTTTACTATATCATTAGTTTTGTGTTATGGCATATGCCCATATTCTTCTATTGTTTTTTTTACAAACAAATGGGCAAAATAAATATATTAAATTAAGCAATTCTAATATAAAATCAAATTAGCAAAATGTGTCTTAAAAGTTATGATAATATTAAAAAATGTGGATTTTCGAAACCCAAAAAAAAAGTGGATTAAAGTTGAGCCAATAGGCATGGTTTCTAATATCTATTTTGGGCTTTAAGTCCAGGTTTTGAAAAAATGGATCAGGTTTTGACCCGGTCAATAAATGGATAGTCTCGAGTGGACATTAGTTTTCTCTTATTAGTCTCGAAAACTGAGAATTAGCAGAACACCGAGAAATTCCAGAAAGAGAGAGAGAATTAAAAAAAAGAGAGTGATAAGCCCAAAGGTTTATCCATAAGAATTGAAGAAAAGAGAAGGGGACAAAAAAGAGAAGAGAAATATGAGAGACAATCTTCTGATTTGTTGTTGATTAATTGACTGATTATAAAACCCTAACATTTACATGTCTTTAAATACTAGAGTAATAGATACTAAAGAGAGGTTATTCAAGAGTATATTGTTTTTGATTTGATTGTATTTTAAGTCTAAAGTGAAATTCAGTGTCATTCAACATTGTATTTGATATAATACATTGAAATATAGTGTTATTCAACCATATCTAGGTGATGTATTCACAATAACTAGTTATTCACTATCTCTAATATATTTTAGGAGGGGTTATTCAAGAGTATATTGTTTTGGATTTGATTGTATTTTAAGTGCAGTTTATGAATATCTACGTGGTGGACTTGATTTTACCAAAAATGATAAGAATGTGAACTCCCAACCATTTATGTGTTGGAGAGACCATTTATTATTTTGTGCCGAAGCTATTTATAAATCACATAATGAAACAGGTGAAATCAAAGGGCATTATTTGAATGCTACCGCGGGTACATGCGAAGAAATGATCAAAGAGTTGTATTTGCTAGAGAATTAGGAGTTCCTTTCGTAATGCATGACTACTTAACAGAAGGATTCACCGCAAATACTAGTTTGGCTCATTATTATCGAGATAATGGCCTACTTCTTCACATCCACCATGCAATGCTCGATGTTATTGATAGACAGAAGAATCATGGTATGCACTTTCGTGTACTAGCTAAAGCTTTACGTCTATCTGGTGGGGATCATATTCACGCGGGTACAATAGTAGGTATAAAGACAACTCTTATATAATAGAGCTATTTATGCAAGTATTTTCCGATTAAGAAGTAATTGCTTCTTGTACAAATTGTGTATGAATCGGTTATAACTATAGAATACCCCCGTTTCTTGAATTACAACATTTATTCGAGTGATCCATATACAGTNGTGAATTACGGCATTTATTCGAGTGATCCATAAACGGCGAAAATCTCTTTTTCTTTTACCCCTATCCCGATGAGCCGAAACTAAAGCTCTTATTCTCTGTTGAGTCATAGTTTGTGTCAGTCGTGAATGAGCCCCTCGAGAGTTTGATCCAGACAAACGAAGTTTTGTTCTACGCCTCCGAACTATATATCCACGTTTAATTCTAGTCATTGAATAAATAAAACTTTGATGAATAACTAATTCTTTTTTTAGTTATTATTTTTCCCTTTACTAGTCTATTTATAACCAAATGAGTTATTCCAATGTATAAAAAAAAAGTGATATCCACTATTATTCAACATTGTATTTGTTAGAATATATTAAACATAGTGCTATTCAATAATGTATTTAGGTGATGTATTCACAATCACACGTTATTCACCATTTCTAATAGATTTTCATGTAATTAACTTTGATGTATTATTGAGTTCTTTCACGACATAAACAAATCATGTATTTTTATCAGGGATTCTAAAATTGAAACTATTATCGAATTCAAAAAAATCAGACTTCCTTCCATCGTGTCAAAAATCATCAATCCTATTCTAGGTTTTTAATTCTCATCAATCTACTTGTGGAATAATGATGAGTCAATCCAATGAGAACACAAATTCACACCGAAAAGAAACACTTCTATGATCTCTTTTTGACATACCAGAACCTCCATAGGGAAGATATTTTTGGAGTCGTCGATTGCATATCAAAATAAAGAGGCCTACCTAAAATTTGAACTCCTTTCGTCAAAACCGATTCATCCTTTTGACTTGCAGTTAAGTAGTAGTAGTAGCAGAGGTGGTCGATAAGTGGTGACGTCAGGACAAACCACCGTGTGGTTTGGTTAGGCTTTGGCGAATTGTCGAACAGATAACTTTCGACGCCATTGGCTAGAAAAAAGTTAGCCTAGAGGGTATCCCCAAATTTCTCTAGTTATTTGATTGTTTGATTATCTTCTCAATTTCTTTGGTGTTGGTGATGATGATTACGATGAACGAAGAAGAAGCTGAGTCAAAGTTTGTAATAATGACTTGGTCTATGATTGCACATAGATCACTGTAGGAGGTTCTAGCGACTTTAGTGAAGATGTGTAAGAGAGTAAGTACGTGGCAGAGGCGAATGTGAGCCCATTTCATCCCTCCATAAGTTATTTTCCATATTCCTATAAATTGGTACTAATCCTCAAACTTGTCACTACTTTCTTCTGTTCATTCTAAACCGAGAGCAAGCAGGTGTTGAGTTTGATTCAATCTACAATAGTATCTTTGAGTGGTGTAGGAAACTGATGTTCGCTTCAACACGCAATTGTATCAACAAATGCAAACAAATGTTATTGCAAGCACTTGAGGTTTGAATCCACAAGGAACATTGAACTAACACAGTAAGACTCTCGGATTCTCAAAGCTAGATCAATCCAAGATAGTGAAATTAAACTAACTACTCCTACTCAATCTAAATCAAAACCAAACAAAGCATGGACTAAGAAAACTTAAATAAAAGATAAACTTAAACAAAAACAAAAACAAAACAATAAAGAAGCAAAGGTAATTAAACAAAGGTGAATGGCTTAAGGCAAGGTAATGATCCAAAGAAAGAAAATTAATTGATGATGCAACAAGGAACAATTAAGTTGAGCCTAGGACATGAGACATTCAAATAGATCAACCCACTTCCATGACACTAATCCTTTTATCAACAAAAGAATCTAGCTAAACTTCCATTTGCAAATTCAAAGGTCAATAAGCATTACAAACAAGCTCACTAAGTCCACTAAACACCCTAACTTCATCTTCCAATGGCTTGGGAAGCTTAGCTCATAAATAGAACTTTCGGGAATTCTCACAAACACCTTTCGGGGGGAAAATATCCTAACATTTATTTTCAAATGGCCAAGTTGAATTTAGCATTAAGATCACCTAATATGAAGAAATCTAACAACCTAAGCATCAATAACCAATCATCCAACCCCCTACGATCTACCAAGCCTTCAATCACTCTATGAACTACACACACATGACAAAAATGGAACACAAAACAAAAGATGAAAAGATAGACATAAAGAAAAGAGAAGATATCATATAAATAAATTTCTAACTAATTCAAAAGAATGATCTAAAGAGGATCATCCAAAGGAGTCTCAAATAGTCTCTCCAAAAATCACTCTCTCAACGGTTCTAAGAGGCTACAAAATGAAAGCTTAATTGTCTCAATGCTTAAATTTAGGGTTTTAAATCATAAAAATGAATGCGGGTTGACTCAGAAAAACCGGGTCGAACCAACTTAAGTAACACGTGTGCACGCGACGTCGAGTTGGTGAGGTCAGCCTAAGGCTTGACATGACTGCATCCAGAAGTCTAGGCTCACATGTTCTTGGGGTCGAGGTCACCACATCGGATTGCGGGTTTACGTGTGGTGCTTCCAAACCGCTTCTCGTCATTGCATCACATGTCGAGTCGTCCAGGTCTAGTGCAGGGTCGATATCCCAAACATCCGAAGCTTCATGATCGTGTGTTCCTGGGGTCGAGTGGTCCAGATCGGGTGCAGGGTTGACGTTTTGAGCATCCAAAAGTTACATGATCATGCATTCCAAGTCGCACAATCCAGGTCGGACCGCAGGTCGACCTCACCTCCTCACTAGTTCTTTTCCTTCATTATTTTATGTTTACTCAACCAATTACCATAGCTTGAAAGTGTATCTCATTCCAAAGTTTTAAATGATTCAAGGTATGCTCCCATTTACTTGAAATAGACTCAAAACGGAAAAATATGCGACTCGATCTATCTAAAACTCTAAAATGCAAATATCAAAGAAAAAGCGATTCTATAATGAATGAATGTGACTCTAAGATAAGAAAAATGATGTAAATATGCATGAAAATCTATGTAAATATGATGCATATCAAATCCTCCATACTTGTCTTTTGCTTGCCCTCAAGCAAGCAAACGACAAAACCGAAGAAGAAGTTGTGAGTTGGAACTCAAAGCCAAAGCAAGTTGATCCAGTGTTAACCTCAATGTCTAAGTTAGTAATTCTAGGATGCAAGGTAAGCAAGTTTACTTAAAAATCTTAGCCAATACTCTTCACAACTCAATCCAAATTGTACCTCAATCTACATATACATTCAAATCAACCATTCATTTTGACATACTTTAAATAGAACCACGAATCAAGCTATGCATAGTCAATGAGCTCATTTGGCTAAGGGTAAGGTTCAAGAGATAAATATGATCATTTCTCATATATGAGTCAAGATGTTCAATACAAGGATCTCTTAATGAATAGAATGAGCTTTAGAAGAATGATGAAGGTAAAAGCCAATAGATGCATACAAGTTTAGAACTTCATCTACTTAAATACACAAAAATTAAACTCAATCCCGCTATATCTAATCCCCACAATGATACTAATTTCTACCATTTCTCACTAGGCTTTTCTCATTTCTTTTCATTCTTTTGGATCAACTCAAAGCTTCAACACTTCATTCTTGTTCTAAGAAGAGGGGTTTAAAACTTATTGGTATCTAGCGGGTTTGGTGTTTCACTTAACACTATGATTCTACTTTCTTTTCATTCTTTTTGTTTCTCTTTCTCTTTTTTTATTCCCAAGAACCAATTCTCCTTTTCATTCATCCAAAACTCTTTACTAGACCATCTTATCTTTTTCTCATGTACCCTTTCTCTCCTAAGATTTCCTTTGAACATTCCAATGTTTTCAATCCCTTTTCAAACTTTTTCCCAACCATTTCCTTTAAGCTCAAAACACAAGTAAACACATATCCAAGTGATGAGTGCTAATTTTAAGCAAACACACAACTAAAATTTCAACAAATGCACCACAAATATGTCGTTGTGAGAACTTGAGGATCGAGCCCAAGAGAACCTAGAATTGGCAACAATCAGACTAAGAGAATCCAAAACTAAGCTAGAGGGATCAATAGTTGATGATTGTGACAAACAAGAGAATCAAAATTAAACTCAAACAAAGCATAAACCAAGCAACAAGCATAAACTAAATTGAAATCAAACTTAAACAAAGCAAGCAATAAGCAAAAAAACAAACAAAACAACTAGCAAATATCAAGATTAAAAGAAGAATGGAAACAGGAAAGGCAATCGATTTTTTGGAAAGGAAATTGAACAAAGATACAACATGGTTCAACTAATACACAGCCTAGGGCATGAGACAAAACAATCAATGATGGAACATCCCACTCTCATGGCAATCAACCCTATTGCCATTTCAAAGCCTAAAATGCATTAATAACAAGCTTACTACCATTTCAAAGCCTAAAATGCATTAATAACAAGCTTACTAATACCACTAATCCCCTAGACATCATCTCTCAAAGGCCTGTGAAGAATATCTCTAAAATAGGTCTCTCAAAAATTTCATCGAACACCTCTCGGCCGATGAAATTCGTAGCATCATTCTTCATGTAATCAAGATGAATCAAGCATTATAAACACCTAAATAGAAGGAAACTAACAACCTAAGCATCAATGAACAATAACCCAACCCTAGATCTAGCCAAATCCTAGAACTATTCTATGAAACTACTCACACATCATTATGAAATCGAAAATGCAAAAAATAGAGATGATGAACATAATGAAATAGAGATGAGATTAAACAAGAGATTCTTCAATTGATTAAAGAAATGATCCCAAAAAGAATCATCCAAAAGGGTCTCAAGTTTTTCTCTCAAATCTCTCTCAAAATGTTCTTAAAAGCTAAGCAAAAGAAACTTAAGCAAAAAAAAATATTAATCAAAAATAGAGGCTAAGCTTAGTCTAAAGTTTTGAATCCTGTATTTATACCCCAAGGATTAGGGTTAAAACAAATAAAAAGTAGCCTGGTTTACCCGGGAGAAACCAGGTTAAACCATAAAAATCTTGCCAAGTGTCCATTGTGTTTCCGTGTGGTCGAGTCGCTTAGGTCGGACAAACGGTCGACGTAGGTCGACTAGGAAGGAGGCGTCGGACGAGTCGGGTCGAGCGTTCGGTCGACCTGAGATCGTGGAGGGGTGTGTGCGGGATATAAACCATCGACCGGGTCACCGGGTCGCGGTCAGACGTTTGGCCGAGGTGAGTTCGCGGACGGGTTTGTGAGGGACATGAAGCATCGATCGATTCGTGTTCAGATGTTTGGTCGAGGTGAGTTCGTAGACGTATTCATGCAATAGAGGCTAGGTTGTTCATGGCCATCAACCGTATAGTCGAGGCCGGCTTCGTCCGCATGCTATGATTGACCCTTGGCCTCGATCATTTGATTGATCCCAAGACCAAGTCTTCCTTTGTCCATCCTTCTTGATCTAATCCAATCCCATACTTGCATGCTTTATCTTATAAGCTCCAAACCTCCAAGTTAATGTCTCTAATCACCTAAAAATAAACTAAAAAAGAACCCAATATGCAAATGTATGACCTAAGGACTCTAATGCATGAATTATACACAATGTGATATGAAATTATACTAAAAGTAAACTATATGAATGATAATGATGAAAAATGATGATGAAAAACATGCTAATAAATACACATATCAACTCCCCCGGACTTGCCTTTTGCTTGTCCTCAAGCAAACAAACTACAAGACCAAAGAAGAGGTTTGAAAACACGAAAGGGAATTCCTTACCTAAAATCAAACAACTCATCAAGCTATGGTTGTAATCCACATGTAAACCTCCATCATCTTAGAAGGACCACAATGTACTCATATCACTTAGCATCCAATTTTGAAATATTCTATACCTTAAACCAATTTCTAGGTTCTTGAATTGATTCCTTATTTCTAATGGCGCGGGCTTCTAAAGGGACTTGAGATCAAAGAATATATGATTCGACTTCTTGAACTTAGCATGGCTTATATTCAATTAAGCACAATTATCTTTTCTTATATTTGTTCAAATTAAGCACAAACTCATGGTCTTTGAATCCACAACCGATCAAAGGTCTTCTTCACGTCCTATTTAAGGATCCACACCATTGAGAGGGTTGCTTCATGTTCTACTCTCCGTTTTCTTAGTGAGACACAAAAATGTACGGGTTTATGCATATTCCCCGCTCACTTTAGGCATCATAGAATGAGTTGTATTTGGAAGAATGGCTACTTTTAGTTATTTGCCATACTAAGTTCAAAGAAGGAAATCATTCAATGTATCTCAAGGCCCTAGATTGGAAAAGTAAATTCAATTAAAGAAATCAATCCAAGTTATCTCAAGACATAGCGCAAGCATATGAATTCTGGGTGAATGATCTATCAATTTTCTAAGGGGCACAACTTTGACTCAAGGAACTCACAATGGTCACTAGCCGATAACCTAATGAGATTGCTCACCTCAAGCAAGAGAATTCTTAAAACCAAATATGAAAATTCTGATGCAAACCTAGACGCCTCTAAAGACTCAATCTTAGATGAAATGTTAATCCAAACTATATGTTTGTTTTTGTGCTTTTTTCAAAAAATTTTATGCAAAATGAAAATGACTCAAGAAAATGGAAAACAACACAACTAAAATCAACATTAGCAACTAGGTCCTCTCCCCCGGACTTAATTCTCACCTTCTCGGTGTGAATAGACACAAGAAAGAGAGATCTCAACAAACAAAAGGCAAAAATGCAAAGTAAAAATAAAAACTATGTACAAAGTGGTGAATTGGTACCTTAACTAGTAAGGGATGCTGCCATATGTCTCATCGACATAAGGATCATGATTGAGCTCATCCCAGCCATCATTTTGTGGTTTTCCAGTAGTAGCTTTGATTTTTCGGACCAGAGATCATCATAACATCGTTCCTCTTCATAGTACTTATGACATAAAGTCTCCACTTCATCGGATATACCTCCAAGCAACTCCTCAATGGTCGGTAAGTTCCAATACCCCTGAGAAATTGGTTCACCTTTGCTTGCTTGAGATGAGTGGGATGGCTTTGTGAGAGGCTTGCTTTTTATGTTGCTGCCTTTGATGTGTTTGCCATTGAGTTCTTCTCTTTCCCTTTCTCGGTTTTAGATTATTGAGTGGTTTGGTCTTGAGGTTTTGGTGGCATTGTTCCTACAAAGTTTGAAGTCCAAATGTGAGAATCAAGAACAATAAATAAAATTGCAAGAAATTGCCAAATAATCAATTCTAGCTCAAAGCAACACCAAAACAATCGTAAAACCTTGAAGCACTGCCCCAAAGACCTATGCACAATCGAATTCAAGATATTATCAAAGGATAGAAAAGTCAACTAAAAGTCAACAATTTTTCACAAGACAAAGTATTGAAATTTGAAAATTGAGCAAGAATTGAACAGATTTAACATTGAAGTATAATCAATTCATCCTAATTATACCAAAAGGAAACCATTCAAGCACATTCTAACCATTTTCCCAAAATTTACCCAACATCGCATCAATTGCTATCTCAAGAACCCTAACTTTCAAAAGCTCAAAAATTGACCATAAATTTTACAAAGCGAGACTCCTAACAAGTTACCCGATCGATCTCTAATAAAATCCAAGCTCAGTAACTCATATTTAATCTCAAACTCACTAAAATGTAAATATCTAAAAATTTCAAACCTTGAGTTTTAATGGAGAAAAGTTTAGAGATTTTATACCTTTGAGTTGTGTAGAGTAAAAGAGATCTTGAGAAACTTGTAACAATATGATTGAACACTTGAAACAAAGTTAGAGAGATGGAAAAGATTTTGAAAATTTTGATGAAAAATGGTGAGAAAAAAGGCAAAAATCGATTAGGAAGATGAATGGAAGTGAGAAATTGTGTGAGAAAAAGGATAAAATAACACATAAGAAAAAAAAACTTAACTTGATCTCACCATCAACTTATACCAATCGAGCTCAAGGTCGACAGCCTTTGTTTTTGATCTAGGTGGTTGCATGTGTCTAGTCGTGGTCTCTCGACCATACGGTCGATGAAGCCTATTCCTGTTGCTTTACGTCGACCTCGTGTCCTCGACCATCAGGTCGAGGGTTGTCATTTCTATGCCTATCCATCGTCCATGCACTCATCAACCCTTCTCCCACTTGTATCCGTCAATCGAGACCCATCGACCATAAGGTCGACCATCGGCCCATCCGCTAGAAGCCATCGACCTCTTTCTATTGATCATGAGGTCGACTCTTGATAACATGTTTTTGCCACCTGATGTGTTATCAAGTCCTCGTAGTATTTGAGGTATTGAACCAAAAAGTGTGTTGCTAGCACTAAGGGTACTCTTAGGCTTATCTAATCCAAGTGCAATCTAATTTCAGTAATTGTCATCAACACAAAACAAAGCATAAACTTAAAAACATAGCAATGAATTAAAAACAAAGCAATAACGAAAATCGAAATTAACAAGATGAATTTAAGCAATCAATGAAATGAAAAGGGGTCATGAGGAGTTGGCCTCATCAATCTGAGCAAACCTAGGGACTAGTTACTTATCCAGCAACCTAGTCAGCTGATTTCTAAGCCAAAGATAACATAAACAATCAGGTTCAATCTCATGAAGACTAACATCTCCTTTTGCCACAGCCAAAGCCACTCTCGTGGTGATCATGGTAAATAAGGCATTAAGAACTATCCATTTAGCTTAACCTACTTCCTAAACAGCTAATCTCTTAGGCAAAAGAAGCAGATTCCAACCCTAGGTTATATCTAGCATAAACACAAACACCTTGTAGGCATAAATGCATAAGATTAGATTTCACATGGCCATAAAGAAATAAGCATGAAGCACACCTAGAATGGAGAGATCTAATATGAATGAGCTTGGATAAGCAATAGAATCCCTAGATCTACCAAGATCTAGCCCATCTCCTCAATTTCCCTAAGATAACTACTCAATATTCATGAACATGAACTCAAACCCAGAAATTAAAATAAATTGCATGACTAGAATGATCAAAGGAAGACAAACAGACTTTATTAAAGAAACAAAATCTTAAACTCAATCAATCATTCAGGATTCAAGAATGAAACAATGAGGAAAAAACAGAAAACAACACTTTGAATCTCAATTTATGGAAAATAAAACGTGATTAGTGTTTTTGGGGGCTAAGAGGCTATTTATAGCCTAATAAGCAAAGTCCTAGAAAAGTCAATGTGTTTAAAGTCAACAAAATATGTTCTGGAAAGCCAACTCGCACCCAAGATGGTGAGTTGGAGAGGCGAGTTGCATTGCTTCAATCTTCCAAGTGCCACTCGCATCAAGTCTGGAGAGTCATAGTGGCGAGTCAAGGTTCTTTCTTCTGAAATAGACTATACTCGCTGCCTACATCCGAGCTTCACATCCGAGTTGTCTCCAATTTGCTCTTGGGAGTATCCACTCGCCTTGGGAGGGCAAGGCCGTGGTGAGAGCTCGTCCTAATCACGTCCATTGCTACTCCAAAGTACTAAAAATGACTCCAAATGCAGAATGCATGCAATGTAAATGCAAAGCATGCAACATGAACCTAAAAGGACTCTAGAATGATGAGAATGCTATGAATATGGATGCAATATTATTAGAGTGCTACAAGCAATTTCCTCGAAATCAGTTCTAGGGTGCAAAACAACTAACCTTACTCAAAAACTTTAGCCATGATGATCACAAACTTGAATAAATCCAGTCTCAACTACTCATGCAATCAAATATGCTCATCCTTTTGACATTCAATTAAAATCAGAACCATGAATCAAGTCTCAGCATCACTAGAGAGATCGTTTGGCCAAAGGTTATGTCTAAGGGATTAGAATGATCTCTATAAGTAATTGGTCAATCAATGCATGATAGGATCACTCACAAATGGACCGAGCTTTAGTATAATGCTAAAGGTGAGAACCAACAGGCGCATACAAAACCATGACTCTATCTACCCAATACACTCATCAATGATCTCAACCTAGTTATTCTAACCCAGAATATGATCCTATTCCACCCATAAACACATAAGGCTTTTCTTCTTTTCTGCCAAAAAAATCATTAACTCTTACTTGTCCAGTTCTAGTCTAAGGAGAGGGGTTTCTACACTTCATCTAGCAGTTTGGGATTCTTCACTTAATACTTTGGTTCTGTTTCCTTCTTAAATCATAAGACAATCTAGACTTTTAGTCTACTTTCCCTTTTCTTGCTTAGAACCCTTTTCTCATTTGCTTCCCGAAACCTTTACTAGAGCTTATAAACTTGTACTTTCTTCCCTTTCTCACCCTTGACTCTTTCACTTAGACCATTTCCTTTTCCTAATTCATTCCTTTTTCTGCTTAAACATAAGCACAACCACACCCAACTGAATCGAAATCAATTACCTAGTCCTAGTCTGATCCAAAATCGTGAACCAGAAAGTACATAAAGCCATGGTTTTGTCGGTTCTCACCTAACACTTTATGACAAGCTAGACCGAAGTACAGACCTCACACTCACACATAAGCATGGAATGGTTCGAAAGAAGGCAATGTGCAGCATGGTGGATATCTACTTAGACTAACAAGATAGCAATCATGAATGGAAAATAAAGTCCAAGTATTCTAGTTATCCACAAACTCTAGATTGATGCAACGACAAGATAATTAATAATCAGGTTAGGTTATCACTTAGCAAGGATGAACATCAATTCTCAGCATTTTCAATTAAAACATGAGATGCAGTCAGGTCATTCCGAACATGGATTAGTTTTCGTTTTCAGAGCATGAATGAGTGCATCAAACAACTAAAAACTAGGGCAGTGAGTCTAGCAAGTTTAATATCAAGTTAATGGCAGTAAACACCTAATTCCCAATGCAGATCTAAACTCAATCCTAAATAGAATGCAACTACATAAACACACTGTTTTTGCGGAATACATTTTCGAAATTTTTCAAATTTGTTTGGTTTTTCTATGCCATGCTATGCAATGAAGTATACTAAAATGAAAAATCTTAATGGATTTTTACAGTATATATGCAATGCATAGAAAACAAACTAAGAACACAAAAGCATAGTCAATAATCTTTGGAACCCTCCTCCAAAATTAAATCACACAGTCCCTGTGTGTATAAAAGCTTGAAAGTGAATTCCAGACCAACAATAAGGTATCAGATGCAAATGTGAAAGGAGTTTTGGTACCTAGGTAGCTGCACTTGCTGTAAAACAGACGGGTATAGTAGGCGACTCAGAGCTGGTGCTATCGTAAATGTTGTACTCGGCCTCTGCACAGCGAGCTCAGTTCGCGACGTGTATTGTTTCGGCCCAGAAATGCTTTACTCGGCCTTTGGTACTCGTGGGTGCTCCCTCTTATGACCTGATCACAAAATAACACAAAGAAAAACGAATCAAAACAGCAAGCAATATATACAAGGATACCATGGGACTGCTTCCCTAGTACGCTTGTTTTAAGTTACTAAGCTTAACTTTGTTCTCTCCTCAGGGTTGGAAAGGTTCATCGAGAAGAGCTAAGGTCTTCTCGGGAATGTTCTCATCAGCCAAGTAAGGCTTCACTGTCTACCCATTTACTGTGAAGTGTTCTCTATTCTTGTTAGTCAATGTGATCGCACCATACGACAGAACGTCTTGAACCTGGAATGGACCAGACACCAAGACATTAGCTTCCCTGGAAACAAGTTGAGCCTTGAATTGTAGAGAAGAACCTGATCACTAACTGAAATCTTCTTTGGTGCTATATTTTTGTCATGCAATGCCTTAGTTCTCTCCTTGTAAATCTTAGAGCTCTCATAATTATCAAGCCTTATCTCTTCAAGTTCATGCAAGTCAATGAGCCTTCTTTCTTGGGCTGTCTTTAAATAGAAATTAAGGAACTTTGTTAACCATATTTCTTTGTACTCAATCTCAACCGGAAGGTGACATGCTTTACCATATAATAGCTGAAATGGTGTCCTTCTTATTGGTGTTTTATAAGCTGTTTGATATGCCCACAATGCATCATCAAGTCTTGCTGCCCAATCTCTCTTGGATGCATTAACAACTTATATGAGTATGGCCTTAATCTACTTGTTGGAGACTTCCACTTGGGCACTTGTATTGGGGTGATAAGGAGTTGCAACCTTGTGTCTCACTCCATACTTCTTTAATAAGCTCTTAAAAGCCTTGTTTATGAAGTAAGACCCTCCATCGCTGATTACCACTTTTGGGAATCCAAATCTCCGGAGAATAATGGATTTGAAGAGCTTAATTACCACCTTGGCATCATTGGTAGGACAAGCTATAGCCTCAACCCACTTTGAAACATAGTCAACAGCCGCCAGTATATAATCATTACCTCCTGAAGGTGGGCTGAATGAACCAATGAAATCAATTTCCTAACAATCAAATATCTCAATGTGCAAGATCGGATTATAAGGTATCTCATTGCATTTGCTGATATTTCCTGCTCATTGACATGGATACACTTTGAAATGTAGGTTTGAGCATCCTTGAACATCGTTGGCCACCACAACCCTACTTGTAAAACCTTTTGAACCGTCTTGAATGTTGCGAAATGACCACCATATGCTGATCTATGACAATGTTCCAATATTCCTTGAACTTCATCTTCAGCTATGCATCTTCTAAGCAACCCATCGGGTCCTCTCTTGTATAGGTAAGGCTCATCCCAAAAGTAATTTTTCACATCTCTGAAGAACTTCTTTTGCTTGTATGTATCCATACTTTTTGGCACTTCTTTGACTACCAAGTAATTCAGCAAGTCTGCATACTAAGGCAAATGAGAGTCTGTAAGTTTAGCTTGATTTTGGACGGCCATAACACTGCACTCGCCACTGTGACCCGCAGGTGGGTGAGCGAGTGAGTTTGCTACTCGCTGTTGGACACGGGAGGCGTGATGGTGAGCTAACTTGTACCTTGCGTTTTTCTACCATTCCGATGATTATAAGTTGTTTTTCAGGCATTAAATTATCTATAGGGATCGAATCCTTCACAATCATCCTAGATAAATGGTCTGCAACTCAATTTTCAAACATGGCTTGTCAACATCTTCCATATCAAATTCTTGTAACAGTAGAATCCATCTCAAGAGTCTACGCTTGGTATCTTTCTTCTTCATGAGGTATTTAAAAGCTGCATAGTTTGTATGGATAATCACCTTCGAACCATCCAAGTAAGACCTGAACTTCTCAAAGGCAAAGACCACTGCTAGTAGTTCTTTTTCTGTTGTTGCATACTTGGTCTGTGCATTGGCTAGTGTTTAACTTGCATAGTAAATCACATTTAGCTTCTTATCCTTCTGCGGACCCAAAACTACTCCTACAGCATAGTCACTAGCATCGCACATGATTTCAAAAGGTAGACTCCAATCCGGAGCTTAGACAATAGAAGGTGATACCAATGCATCCTTGATCTTTTGAAATGCTTCTAAACAGTCAGCATCAAACAAAAACTCTGCCTCCTTGCATAGTAGGTGTGTGAGTGGTCTAGCTATCTTGGAAAAATCCTTGATGAACCTCTTCTAAAAACCAGCATGTCCCAAGAAGAACCTAACATCCTTAACCATTTTAAAGAGGCTACAACTAAATCATCACATCAATCTTGGCCTTGTCAACCTCAATACCCCTCGCTGAAACCTTATGCCCCAAGACTATCCCTTCCTCAACCATGAAATGACACTTTTCCCAGTTCAGCACCAAATTTGTCTTGACACATCTGCTCAAAACCCTGCACAAATTCATCAAACAGGAGGAGAAAGAAGATCCATACACGGAGAAGTCATCCATGAATACCTCGACTGTCTCCTTTATTAAATTGGAAAAGATAGAAGTCATACAATGCTGAAATATAGCAGGAGTATTGCACAGTCCAAAAGGCATACGTCTATAAGCGAAAGTGCCATAAAGGCAAGTAAAGATAGTTTTTTCCTGATCATCTAGACGTATAGAGATCTGGAAAAATCCGATATATCCGTCAAGGAAACAGTTATACCGATGGTTAGACAACTTCTCTACCATTTGATCAATAAAAGGCAAAGGGAAGTGGTCTTTCCTAGTTGAAGAGTTGAGTCTCCTATAGTCAATACACATCCTATGCCATGTTATTGTCCTAGTTGGTACAAGTTCATTCCTATCATTTTTAACTAAAGTTATACCCCCTTTCTTAGGAACAGAATATACAGGAGAGACCCACTTACTATCAGAGATGGGGTAAATCACATCAGCATCTAACAACTTAAGAATCTCCTTTTTCACTACTTCTTTTAGATTTGGATTCAATCTCCTTTGGGGCTCTATGCCAGAATGAGACTCATTCTCAAGATGTATCCTATGAGTACAGAAGCTAGGGGATATTCCTCTAATGTCACTAAGAGTGCATCCTATAGCCTTCCTTAAGTGCTTAAGTGCAGTTAACAACATATCAAGTTGTTCATCATCCAATGCATCATTCACAATCACAAGATAATTTTTATTAAGACATAAGAAAGTGTACTTTAGCCCAGCGGGAAATGGTTTCAGTTCCACTTTAGATGCTTTCAACTCTGACCAGTCATCGTTGTCTTCAGAAAGAGATGACTCGATCGAGTGCACAACGAGCTGCTGCCGTGAGTGGGAAGGGACGAGTGCCAAGTCTTGGCATTTTGAAGTAGTTACTCCCTTAATAAACGCCTTGATCTTTGGACTTGCTTCTACCAACTCTTCTATTACAACTAAACTCTTCACCAGTTTGTGATAATCCAAAAACTTGTTGTAGAACTCAGCTTCTACTCTCAAATACCCATCACTAGCTGGCTTGGTCAAGGCTACTTGTAACTGATCCTCAATTGCTAATTCTTCCAATAGTTAGTTCGCTAAAATGTCCATCTCTTGAATCCAAAAAATTGAGTGTGAACAGCTGGCTTTCTTATAACATTATTGATGATGAATGTCATTTTAAGATCCTTTCCCAAATTCAGCTCAATTTCTCCTTTTAGAACATGAATCACCGCACCAGCTGTAGCTAAGAATGGTCTTCCAAAGAGAAAAGGATCTGTTGGTTCTTCATCCATCTCCAAGAAAATGAAATCAGTTGGTATATAAACATTTCCAATCCGAACTAGTAGATCTTCTAGTATTCCATGAGGGATCCTTACTGATCTATCTGCTGAAACAAAAGAGATCTTGCAAGGCTTCTAGTTATTGAACCCCAACCTCTTTGCTACTAATAGTGACATGAGACTAATTGAAACTCCAAAATCACACAGACAACTACCAAAAGATAAAAGACCGAGTGCACAAGGAATTGTAAATGTACCATGATCATCTCTCTTCTTAGGCACAACCTTTTTCTAAATGATAGCACTGATCTCATGTGTAAGAACTACCATCCCTTCAACATCCTTGGTTCTCTCTCTAACTGCATCATTTAGAAATTTCTGATAAGGAGGCATCATCATAAAGGCATCTACAATGGGGACTTTAAGCTTAGTATCTTGGATTTTCTTGTGGAATAAGGCCTTGTATTTGGTAGCAACATCCTTTTTAAACCTATGTGGAAATGGTAGTTTAGGCTTAGCAAGTGGAAGCACAAAAGAATTTGTCGCTTCAGGATTCTGGTCGTCTAAAGGTCCAACTCGCTACGATGTAGGGTGAGTAGGGTTAGCGAGTGGCTGTTCAAGAGTGTCTTTAGGTGAAGAGTGCTCCTGGAAATTTTGAACTCGGACCCCTACATGGCGAGTGGAGTCAGCAAGCTGAGTTTCTGGAGCTAAATTTTTGGTTGTTTATTGGCTTAAACCATCCTCCTCCTCTTGAATAATGATGTCCTCAGTATCACTAGCATCCTCAGAGTGAATAATCAGCTCACGACCACTCTCAATGTGATAGCTTTGGCTTGATACTGTTGTGAGTGATGGATACCTTTCCCTGTGTGTATGGTAGAGGAGGAAGAAGCCTGCTGATTCTCAACGCATAGAAGGCAAACATTCATTACTTTAAGTTTACTGTTCAGATCATTGTGGGAAACATCAATCCGTGTATTAACCTCACTGAATCTCTATGCCAACTCGGCAACTGTGTTCTTCTGACCCTGAAGTATCTCCTCTAGCAATTTGTAGACGTTTAGATTGAGCGGAGGAGGTTGAGACAAGACATGAGTAGAGTTGGTATTTGGCTTATGGTTGTTATACAACTTGTAGCCACCTCCTTGCTTCTGTATATAACAAGCCTCCTCAAATAAATCGTCCTATGCATCCTCAAACTATACTTCTTCAGAAATCATGTGAACATGCTTTGTCTTGGCTTTCAACAACTTATTCAATTTATCATTTAGCAACTGGTAATGTTTCTTGCTTGGTGAGCTCAATGTATCATCATCCTTAGCTAAACGATTATCCTCAGGTTCATATTGTCCATCAGACTATGTAAGGTTCTCAACTAGCTCTCAACCATCATCAACGTCTTTGTTCAGAAAGCTACCATTACTTGCAGTATCCAAGATGAGGCGGTATTTATATAGAATGCCTCGATGAAAGGTGCTAAGAAATGTTTGAGTGTCATAACCATGATGTGGGCATTGGGTCTGGTAAGTCTTGAACCGTTCCCAAGCTTCAAAGAATGTTTCTGTGGAAGATTGCACGAAACTAGAAATGGCACTGCGGAGCTTTGCAGTACAATAAGTGGAGAAAACTTCCCAAGGAAAGCTGATTTACATCCATCCCATGTAGTGATTGTTCCATATGGCAAGTGCTTCTCCCATGATCGAGCTTTGTCAGTTAGTAAGAAAGGAAACAACATGAGTTAAATGCATCTTCACTAATGCCATTGACTCTTGTCAGCCCACTGAGATGTTCAAACTCATCAAGATGATCCAAGAGATCCTCATCTCGTAGCCCACGAAATTGGTGGTTCTAGACCATGGACATCATACTACTCTTTATCTCAAAGTTGGTATTTGTGACCGTAGGTGGTATGATCCGATGGCGCTGAATGTGTATATCGGGAACATCACCAGCTCCAATGATTCGTATGGTTTGAGCGTCCGGTGTGCCTTCTAGTGACTCTTTTTGTGTGGTGTCATCCATTGTACCCCAACTAATCACTCAGCCTCTGTAACTGTGCGTTAATATCCCAAAACTGCAACCCAGAAACTGAACTTGGAACAAGTAGAACGAGGTTTATCTACGAGTAGCTGAATCGGGACCACTGAAGGCTCAACTCACAACTTATGCAGTGAGTAGGATAGGCGAGTAAAGTGTTACTCGCTGTTTACAGGCGAGTAAGCACAGCGAGGGTACCTGAAATGCACCAAAAACAGAAAAAAAAAATAACAAAAGTAACAAAGACTTGATCTTAGAAAGCGTAATACCGAGAATGTAGCAAACAAAACACTTGATTTGGCAACGACGCCAATTTAATAACCAGTTTTTGCCACCCACTATGTTATCAAGTCCTTGTAGTATTTGATGTACCAAACCAAAAAGTATGTTGCTAGCACTAAGGTTACTCTTAGGCTTATCTGATCCAAGTGCAATCTAATTTCACTAATTGTCATCAACACAAAACAGAGCATAAACTTAAAAACAGAGCAATAACGAAAATCAAAATTAACAAGATGAATCTAAGCAATCAATAAGATGAAAAGGGGTAATGAGGAGCTGGGTTCATCAATCTGAGCAAACTTAGGGACTAGTTACTTATCTAACAACCTAGTGAGCTGATCTCTAAGCCAAAGATAAAATAAATAATCAGGTTCATTCTCATGAAGACCAACATCTCCTTTTGCCATAGCCAAAGCCACTCTCATAGTAATCATGGTAAAGAAGGCACTAAGAACTATCCATTTAGCTCAACCTTCTTCCTAAACAGCTAATCTCGTAGGCAAACGAAGCAGATTCCAAACCTAGGTTCTATCTAGCATAAACACAAACACCTTGTGGGCATAAATGCATAAGATCAGATTTCACATGGCCAAAATGAAATAAGCATGAAAAATACCTAGAATGGAGAGATCTAACATGAATGAGCTTGGATAAGCAATAGAATCCCTAGATCTACCAAGATCTAGCCCATTTCCTCAATATCCCTAAGATAACTACTCAATATTCATGAACATAAACTCAAACCCAGAAATTAAAATAAATTGCATGACTAGAAAGATCAAAGGAAGACAAACAGACTTCATTAAAGAAACATAATCTGAAACTCAATCATTCAGGATTCAAGCGAGAAACAATAAAGGAAAGAGAGAAAACAACTCTTTGAATCTCAATTTCTGGAAAATAAAACATGGTTAGTGTTTTTGGGGGCTAAGAGGCTATTTATAGACCAATAATCAAAACCCTAGAAAAGTCAATATGGGAAAAAGTCAACAAAATATTGTTCCGAAAAGCCAACTCGCACCTAAGATGGCGAGTTAGAGAGACGAGTTGCATTGCTTTAATCTTCCAAGTGCCACTCGCATCAAGTCTGGAGAGTCATAGTGGCGAGTCGAGGTTCTTTCTTCTGAAACAGGCTCTACTCGCTGCCTACATCCGAGCTTCACATCCGAGTTGTCTCCAATTTGCTCTTGGGAGTATCCACTCGCCTTGGGAGGGCAAGGCCGTGGTGAAAGCTCGTCCTAATCACGTCCATTGCTACTCTAAAGTACTAAAAATGACTCCAAAGGTAGAATGCATGTAATGTAAATGCAAAGTATGCAACATGAACCTAAAAGGGACTCTAGAATGATGAGAATGCTATGAATATGGATGCAATGTGCATTAAGTGATGCTTTTAAATGTGCTAAAATGCAGACATATCAACTCACTCCCCAGAACCATCTTTTTGTAGCTCAAACTCCATTTTTCCTTTCCCATTCTAGTCCATTCTCAACCTGACCAAAATTCTCACAAGAAACACACTTAACTCAACAAAATAAAGATAAATAAAAGTATTATATACAAGGTTACAATGGGATTGCCTCCTAAGTGCGCATGTTTCACGTCTCAAGCTCGACGTTGTTCACCGCTTTTTATGCGATTTGAGGATCAGACAATGGAATCTTCTCCACAATCACATCCTGAAAGTCAGCAAGGTAGGCTTTGATTCTATGACTGTTTACTGTGAACTCTTCTCCAGAAGAATTTGAAGTACAACGGCCCCATATGGTAGAAATTCTTACACTTTAAATGGTTCGGATCCTCTAGATTGAAGCTTTCCAGGGAATAGATTCAACCGAGAATTGAACAACAAAATCTTGTCCCCTTCCTTAAACTCTCTTTTCACTATCTTCTTGTCATGAAAAACTTTAGCCTTCTCCTTGTAGAATTTTGAGCTCTCATACGCATCACGATGAATCTCATCTAGTTCTTGCAACTGAATCAAATGTCTTTTAGTAGCTGGTTTGAGATCAAAGTTCAACAACTTAGTAACCCAGTTGGCTTTGTACTCAAGTTCCACCAGGAGATGACAAGCTTTCCCATACAACATTGTGAATGGTTTAGTACTCAATGGTGTTTTGAAAGATGTCTGGTAAGCCTATAAAGCATCATCCAACTTCTTAGACCAATCCTTTTGAGCCTTTTCTATGGTTTTCCTTAAGATCTCCTTGATTTATCGATTAGAAACCTCAAATTGACCCGATGTTTCTGGATGATATGGAGTTGCCAACTTGTGCCTAACACCATACTTCTTCATAAGGTTCTCAAAAACCTTGCTGAAAAAATGACTACCTCCATCACTTATTAGGACTCTTGGTACAACGAACCTTGGAAAGATGATTGTCTTGAACAATTTAATCACCACTTTGGCATCATTAGTTGGACTATGCCATTTATCTTAGTTAGAGCACACAACCGCTTAAACACATCGAGATGATCCAATGGGTCTTTAGATGGTAACCCATGGAACTTGTTTCCTTGAATCATAGTAATTAATCCGCTTTTGATCTCGAAGTTATTGTTCGGGATAACTGGAGGTTGTATGTCCTGCCTCTGAGTATGGATGCTAGGTGTATCTCAAGTTCCAATGCGTCGAGGCCTACAAACTTGTGCTGCAGGTGGCGGATCATGTGGAAGGCTGTAAATATTATCAACCAACACAAGCAGATTCTGATTTTCCTAAGACCTAGTATGCATGTACTTAGAAATTGAACCCACAACCGCCCAACTTGCAGTGCTGATGGCAAGCAGAGCAGGTGAGTGTTGCTTGATGATGAACTACTCGCAATGTAGGCGAGTAGAGTGAGCGAGCTGACCTGTAAATGAGTCAAAAACAGAGGAATTATGATGTTAAAAACCCATAAAACATCAAAGTAACCAGAACTTGATCCTAATGATCTACTAAAAACCAATTGAAACTAACAAATCCCAATTTGCCAACGGCGCCAGTTTGATAACAGAATTTTTCCTCCCTCTGTGTTATCAAATCCTCATAGTACTTGAGGTATCGAACCAATTGGGAAGCAGTTTAACAATCAGTAATTCAAATAGTTACTAGTTCAAGCCAATTATTAGATTTATGATTTGAAACTCAATAAGATATGCAATCATAGAAAAAGATCATAATACTAAAAACAGAGCAATGCAAAACAGAGAAATAGCAAGAAAACAGAGAAAGATAACAAGTGCAAATAAAGATGAAGGAAGGGTTCATGAGGAGAGTGGGATAATCGACTTTAGCCTAATCATGGTTCTCAGCTCTTGTCCAGCAACCTAACAGGATGATCTTGTGCAATAGAAACATTAAATCAAAAAAATCAAGCCATTCTCATGGACATTGAATACTCAATTTGAGATTGACCAAACCCAAATCTTTTGGTGATCAAAAACCATATTGGCATTAAAAACAGTCTGTAATCTGCAAACTAACTACTCTAAACTCGAATCTCTTGAAATAGATTCATCAATCCTAGCTTAGAATCAAACTGGCATTTTAGCAAACACTTGGTGAGCATTTGATCCTTTCAATTAGATCCCAAGTGATCAGATAAGCATTAAACACATCTAATCTAGCATGATCTGAAGCAATAAATTTTGGGGTTCAAGCTATTGCTAGTTGGGTTTAGTGATCAACCATTTCACTGAGGAGAAGACAATGGAGTTGGACTTCAAAATTATGGGTTTCATGACAGGGATTCCCATTCCATTCATTGAGGCAACCGAATTTGAGATCAAGACAAGTTTGATCAATATGGTGAAGGAAAGTAGGTACAATGGATTGGATTTTGAGGATCCTCTAGATAATTTAGATCAATTGGAAAGAATGTGTCGTACGGTTAGAATGAATGGAGTACCCGATGAAGCAATCAACATGATTTTGTTTTCATTCTCTTTGGGAGGAAAAGCCAATATATGGGAGAAGAGTGTATCAACAACTTTGGTATCTACTTGGGAAGGTTGCAAGAAGATGTTTCTCATGAAATATTTTTCAAGACAAAATATCGCACGGTATAGGAATGAAATCATGAATTTCCAATAAGGAGATCAAGAGAGCTTTAGTGATTCTTGGGATAGGCTAAAGGAATACACAAGAAGTTAACCTCATCATGGATTTTCAAGAGAGCGTCTCTTATGGATTTTCTATGGAGGAGTGTGTGGTCAATATCGGAGAGAATTGGACATTGCAATCCAGGTATGTTTGCTAACTTGACAGCCGCCCAAGGAGGGAGATTAATTGAGAATTTGGCACAAAGTGAGGTTGATTATGAATTTGATTTTGATGGTACTTTAAGAGAACCAGTTAGTGAAGCACAAAGCCTACATGAACTTAAGGAGAAGGTTGAGAAGTTGAGTAATTTGCTTCTTGCTATCCAAAGACCAATGAGTTTTGTTGAGAAGGTTGAAAGATCTAACCAATGTTACCAAGATAGAAGAGTTTATTGTGAAGAAAAGGTTCAACAAGTGGGTGATTATTTGGGACATCAAACGATTTATCAAAGTGATCACCAAGGATATGAGCCAGTGCAATGCAATGACATCTATCAACATGGTCATGGAAATCCTTCAAATCATGGTGTAGCTAAATTCGACATTAAGGTCATTATGCAACAAGTCCTGTAGGGACAAGCAAGAGGACATCTAGAAATGACCGAGAGGTTGGATAGGATTGAATGCAACTTCGATTTTAGCAACAATGATTCTCAAGCCAAGTTTGATGAGATATTCTCTCACTTGAAGTCCCTTGATTACGTTGAAAAAACAAAAGAAGTCCCTTGATTACCAAATGGCACAAGTCACCTTTCAAGCCATAGTTCAATTGGAATATCTCCCGGTGAACTTGAAACTAACCCGGTTGAGTATTGTAAAGCGGTAACTACTAGGAGTGGGAAAGAACTTAATTTAAGGAATGATGAAGAAGCCAAGAAGAAAGAGGCTATTGATGAAAACGTGGTTGTTGAAAAGTTAAGAGAAAATGTGCAAATTTCTCAAGAACCGGTAAAGGAAAGAGACAACTTTTTAGAGAAAGCAAGGAGTTATGTTCCACCACCCTATGAACCAAAGCTACCATATCCAGGGCGCTTCACGAAGCAATTATTGGCTAAACCAAAGGAAAATTTCTTCCAACTCATGGAGGATGTAAAGGTCATTATGCCTTTGATGGATATGATATAAGATAACCCTACATACTCAAAATTTTTGAAGGAAATGCTCTCAAACAAGAAGAAGATGGAATAGGGTTTAGAGAAGGTTAATCATAAGTGTAGCTCCATCATCACTCAAGTCACACCACCAAGGCTCTAGAATCCGAATGAGAAAAGTGAGAGTGGTTACTTGGATTGGGACACAATTGAGAAAATGGTAAGCCTTTGGGATGAAGAGAATGGAGAACCCCCACCCACGGACTTGGAAAATGTCCCACCCTCTAGTGAGAAGCTTAAAAATGAAGAAAATGATACAACTTTTGATGATACCTTCATTGAATCAAAGACACAAAAGGTGGAAATTAAGAAAATTCCACAAGAGCAAAATGATGGAAACGTTTTTGGGGATTGTATGGAGGTTGAATGCATTAGAGATCCAAATGAAACCTTGCTTCTTGTAGAAGAGTTCTCACCAATTGAGAAAGTTTTTTTGCAACCCATCATCACCCATGAGACAAAGGTTACAAGGTATAAGGAGAAACAAGAGCACATCATTGACAAGACCTACCAAGAAGGTGATGAAAGGGAATTTTTCAAGACAATACCAACTAGGAAACACCTTGTTGTTGTCTCTACCAAAGGATTGAGCATTCATGATCCATGGAAGATACCATTTGAGGAGATTCGAATGAAGGAGTTTGATGGTTGGTTCCATGATGAATATAATCCTGGTGATCAAGTTGGAATCCATGCTCCTTTCTAGAAAAAGTAAAAAGGGAGTCCAGCTTAAGACTTTAAACAAGCGCGCTTGGGAGGCAATCTCATGGTATCCTTTAACTTTGCTTTAATTTCTCTTTATCTTGTTGAGTTAAGTGTGTTTTGTGAGTTTCTTGGGCAGGATCGAGAGTTTGGTTGAATGAGAAGGAAATAATGAAGGTTTAAGGTGTAAAAGGATGGCTTTAGAGAGTGGAACTCGACCATTTGGTCGAGAAGCTACCCGAGGCTGCAGCTAATTCTTTGCCAAAGACCATCTCGTCCATTCCAACCTACACATGGCTAAGCTTATGACTTCTATGAGGTATCAATCACCACCTTTGTACATACTTATAGCTTTTCTTGTCATTTATTGTGCATATATCTTGCCGAGTTCTTCTTGTGTTTACTTTCTCACCGAGATGGTGAGAAGTAAGTCCGGGGCAGGGAACCGTTTGGTTGCTTATGTGGTTTTTAGTTGTTTTGTTTTCCAGCTTTTTGAGTCTTTATTGTGCATTGATTTTTCATGAAATTTTTTTAAAAAAAAAATCACAAAAACAAGCATGTAGTTTGCATTGTCATTTCATTTTTAGGATTGGGTCTTTAGAATCATATAGGATTGCATTGGAACAATGATGATAATTCCTATATAAGTTTGATGATGCACTTGCTAAGTTCAATACCCTAGTTAATAATTATTTGATGCATAACTTGCTAGTCGAAAAGTAAGATCAAACCATGCTTGGAATGCTTGATTTTAGGTTCACCTTAGTTGAAGCATGCTTTGATTTGATGCCATCCCTTATCTATTGGAACATAATCTAGACATTTAATTATCATACTATGCATTGTAGATGAACTCATGGATTTACATATACATACTTGGATTTCATTCATTATTTTACCACTCTTTGTGATCCACATAGCCAACTTATTGAATGGATTGGTTTCCATACCCTTAGCTTAACCTTCTTTCAAGCCATCATTATTTGTGTGTGATTTTAGGCCTTATTTTTGGAATGAGCTTGGTTAAACGTGTTAGGTTGGGGTTGACAAAGGTAGCATCTCATGTAGTTCCGGATTCACGTTTTTTAAACCGGATAGGACTAGGTGGGAAGCTTATCTTGGGTGAGAGTGTATATGTGTATTGAGTTGTAAAAGTTTGAAAAAGGAAAAGGTTAGAATAAAGGGATTGAAAGGAAGAAAGTGTTCAAAGGGAAGAATAGGAGAGAAAGGGTATGTGAAGTAAAGTCTAAAGGGTCTATTAAAGGGTTTTTGGAGCAATGAAATGTTAGATTGGTTCTTGGCAATGAAAATGAAACAAAAAGCTAGAAAAGAAGTTGAACCAAAGTATGAAAGAAAACCAAACCCGCTAGATGTCCTATAAGTGTTAAAACCCCTCTCCTTATAATGTAATGAAGCAACGAAGTTGAAAGTGATCCAAATTGGGATGAAAAGAAGTGAGATTTGCTTTTGAGAGAAGGGTAGAAATTTAGGATCATTGGGGATTAGATTTAGCTTTAGGTTAGAATCAATTATAGGTACTTGTGTAGATAGGATTCTATCTTCGTATGTATATATTGGCTTGAACCTTTAGCATTCTTCTAAAGCTCATTTCATTCATACAGAGATCCTTGCATTGAGCACTTTGGGCCATATGGATGAATATATCACTTTTATCTCTTAACCTTTCCCTTAACCAAATGAGTTCATCGAATATGCATAGTATGATTCATGGTTTCGAATTTAATGAATGTTAAAAAGGATGGTGGATTTGAGTGCATGTGTAGGTTGAGGTTGAATTTGGATGAGTTGTGATGAGTATGGCTAAGGTTTTTAAGTAGACTTGCTTACTTTGCATCCTAGAATTACTAACTTGATTATTAAGCTTAACAATTTATCATGCTTGCTTTGGCTTTGAGTTCCCACTCCCAACCTCTTCTTCGGTTTTGTCATTTATTTGCTTGAGGACAAGCAAAAGGCAAGTCCAGGGGAGTTGATATGTGTATTTATTGACATGCTTTTCATTGTTATTTTGCATCATATTCATTTATATAGTTGCATTTAGTGTCATTCTAGATTCACTTTATGATTAGTTTGTGCATTAGTGTCCTCAGGTCATGCATTTGCATATTTTCATGTTTTTCGGTATATTTAGGTGATTGGGGACTTGAACCATGAAGTTTACAGCATAAGGATTGAAACTTGCATAAAAAGGGATTAATTTGGAGCCTATGGGATGAAGCATGCTTGAAATGGGGTAGAAAAAGATCAAGGAAAGTCAAGATATGAAGCCTTGACCGCAGCCAAACCACCCGAGGCCGCGGCCCGAAAAGAAAAGGCCAAACTGGCCGCGACTGAATCCACTCAAGCTCTCGACCGTGGGAAGCTTCCTCTTGACCAGATCAACCCGACGGTACGCTCGAACCTTACCCATAGAAGCTGCAGATGTCACCTGAAGATAAGTGTCGACCGAACTCGCCCACAGGAAGGCTCCCCTCGACCACGGGAATTTTTCTCTCGACCATGACCTTACTTCCCTCGACCAAACCATCCGAGACACCAACCCGAGACATTCCATTCGCAACCAGCTACCCAAGGCTATATCTGATGCTCTTAAAGATGGTGATCGATGAAGACTTCCCTTGAACGGAATTAGCTGAAATTTAGATAAAAGATAGCCACAAGAGTAAGCTTTCATTTGGTGGTAGTTTGAAGGCATTTGGACAAGCGGTTAGAAAGATATGATGGATTTACTCAACATATGTCATTCAACCACGACCAACGCAACCCGACGAACTGTCTGATTTTTAAGTCTCTGGTTCACACCTCTCGACCAAAATGGTCGACCACCTGTCCGAGAACCTACTTAAATTAGAGACACTTGGCACATTTTGGTTGGTTTGACTCGGTTTGTCCCGGGTCAACCCGGATCCATTTTTTTTTGACCTTTTTGGGCTTGTTGCCCTAGTTTTCTTCTTATAAATACTTAAGTGTTGTGAGAAACACAACAACTCTCCACCTTTTATGTTATTTTGGATTTGAGCATAGATTTTAAAGAGTTTTTGTTTAGTTTTATCAAGAACATTTGAGAGAGAGATTTGAGAAGAACATGAGATCCATTTAGGGGATTCACTATTGGATCATCTCTTGCATTTAATTGAAGAATCTATTTTCAATTGATCATCTCTTTTTCACTATGTTCATCATTTCTATACATTGCATTTTCGATTTCATGAACATGATTAGTGAGTAGTTTCTTAGAATGGTTTAGGTTGTGGCTAGATCTAGGGCTTGGTGATGGTTTGATTGATGCTTAGGTTGTTAGATCCTCCTATTTAGGTAGTTTTAATGCTAAATTCTCCCTGATCACCTGAGTTTAGATGCTAGGAAATTTATCGCCCGAGATGTGTTCGATGAAATTCCCGAAAGCCTATTTTAGGGTTTTTTCTCCATAGCCTTCGAGAGATGATGCTATGGGATTAAATGGTCGTAGTGGACTTGTGTTTAAAGCATTTTAGGGTCTTGATCTAACAAATGAGAGTTTAGTTGGGTCATTTCTCTAGAATGGTGATTAATGCCATGAGAGTGGGCTAGTCTTGCTTGTTTGTTGTGTTCCATACCCTAGGTGGTGCTTAATGGATTCATTGTTGCATCATTTCATTCATTTTCCCTTTCCCTAGGTTGATTGTCATTTCCTAGATCATTCACTTACTTTAATTTGGTATTTGCTAGTTTAATTTCAAATGCACTTGCTTTTGTTTAATCTTGTTTGAATTTGCTTGTTGGTTTGGCTATGATTCGTTGCATTTGCTTGTTTCTTTTTTATTCTATTTTGCATTTTGGTTATTGACTGTATCATCCCTCACTCTTATTGCTCTAGCTTAGCATTGATCTTTGCATTCCTATTGTGCATCCTCATACTCCTTGTGGATTCGAACCTCCAGTGCATACAACTACATAGTATGTGGTGTATTTGTTGAAATTTAATTGTTGTTTGCTCTCAACACATAGCACTCATCAGTCTTCTAGAGGTAACCCACTATACTGCTGATTTTGAGCCATGTTGATCAAGCCTGACTTGACTTCAAAGTTGTTAGCTGCAATAGCTGGAGTAAGGATCCAATATTGAACTTACCTAAGATTTGGCTCATCAAAAGCCCAAATCGGTCTTGCAGCAGCTGGTCTTTGATTGAATCCCATTGGAGGAGGCATATTCTCGTCAACCGGTGGTTGTTCACCTTGGTTCTCTATACCCAAGCGTCTAACATGATCTTCTCTTTCTTTGGCTCATGTTTTTTTTTGCAAGTCTCCTATTAGATCTCTCAAGTGCAAGCACATCTGGACACTTAAGAATCTCTCCTTGGCTGCTCCTTAATTTCATACACCTTCAAAAGAAACACAAGACCACAACCTCAAACGATAGATAACAAATGAAAATAAAACTCTAGTCTTAATAAGAATCCAAATCCTAATGGCTAATTGCTTTAGGTTCCTCGGCAACAGCGCCAAATTGATGAGTGATAATTTGTTAAGCAAACACACAATTAAAACTTCAACAAATGCACCACAAATATGACGTTGTGAGCACTTGAGGATCGAGCCCAACAAAACCTAGAATTAGCAACAATAGGTCTAAGAGAATCCAAAACTAAGCTAGAGGGATCAATAGTTGAGGATTGTGACAAACAAGAGAACCATGATCAAACTCAAATAAAGCATAAACCAAGCAACAAGCATAAACTAAAATGTAATCAAACTTAAACAAAGCAAGCAATAAGCAAAAAAAACAAATAAAGCAACTAGAAAATATCAAGACTAAAAGACGAATGGCAATAGGAAAGGCAATCGATTTTTGGGCAAGGAAATTGAACAAAAGAAGCAACAAGGTTCAACTAATGCACAACCTAGGGCATGAGACAAAACAATCAATGATGGAACATCCCACTCTCATGGAAATGAACCATATTCTGGACAATGAACCAAGTTAAACTCTTATTTGCCAATTCAAAGCCTAAAATTCATTAAAAACAAGCTCACTAAGACCACTAATCCCTTAGACATCATCTCTTGAAGGCCTAGAAAGAATAGCTCAAAACTAGGTCTCTCAGAAATTTCATCAAACACCTCTTGGGCGATGAAATTCCTATCACCATTCTTCATGTGATCAAGATGAATCAAGCATTATGAACACCTAAATATAAGGAAACTAACAACCTAAGCATCAATGAACAATAATTCAACCCTAGATCTAGCCAAATCCTAAAACCATTCTATGAAACTACTCACACATCATTATGAAATCAGATTGCAAACATTAGAGATGATGAACATAATAAAATAGAGACGAGATTAAGCAAGAGATTCTTGAATTGATTAAAGAAATTATCCCAAAAAGAATCATCCAAAAGGTTCTCAAGGTTTCCTCTCAAATCTCTCTCTCAAAATGTTCTTAGAAGCTAAGCAAAAGAAACTTAAGCAAAAACAAACATTAATCGACAATAGAGGCTAAGCTTAGTCTAAAGTTCTGAATCCTTGTATTTATCCCCCAAGGATTAGGGTTAAAACCAATAAAACTTAAACAGGGTTAACCTAGGACAAACCGGGTCAAACCATAAAAATCTTGCCAAGTGTCCATTGTGTCTCTGTGTGGTCGAGTAGCTTAGGTCAGACAAACGGTTGACGTGGATCGACTAGGAATGAGGCGTCGGATGAGTCAGGTCGAGCGTTCAGTCCACCTGGGATCACGAACGTGTTCATGAGGAACATGAAGCATCGATCGGGTCGCGGTCGGACGTTTGGTCGAGGTGAGTTTGCTGATGGGTTTGTGCGGGACATAAAGCATCGATCGGGTTACTATTAGACATTTTTGATCAAGGTGAGTTGGCGGACGTATTTGTGCGATAGAGGTTAGGTCATCCGCAGCCATCGACCATATGTTCGAGGCCGACTTCGTCTGCGTGCTACGATCAACCATTGGCCTCGATCAAATGATCGATCCCAAGACCAAGTCTTCCTTTGTCCATCCTTCTTGATCCAATCCACACCCATACTTGCATGCTTCATCCCACAGGCTTCAAACCTCTAAGTTAATGTCTCCAATCACCTAAAAATGAACCAAAAAAGAACTCAATATGCAAATGTATGACCTAAGGACTCTAATGCATGAATTATACACAATGTGATCTAAAATGATACTAAATGCAAACTATATGAATAATAATAATGAAAAACATGCTAATAAATACACATATCACTAAGGTCAAGTTCCCACCTAATCCTATATGGTTCAAAAAATGTGAACTGGAATTACATGAGATAATAGCCTTGTCAGCTCATACCTAAATAGTTCTGCCAAACTCAATCCAAAATAAGGTTTCACACACACAACAATAAACTTTGGTTTGAAGGAAATCTAGGCTAAGGGTAAGGAAACCGATGCATTAAATGGAACCGACTACTTGGATTACAAAAGGTGACACAAAGATGAAAGAAATGCAAGTATGTATGTCTATCCACGAGCTCAAATGCAATGCATAGGTATGATAGTTGCAAATATATATTAAAACTTTAACAAATGCACCACAAATATGATGTTGTGAGCACTTGAGGATCGAGCCCAAGAGAACCTAGAATTAGCAACAATAGGACTAAGAGAATCCAAAACTAAGCTAGAGGGATCAATAGTTGATGATTGTGACAAATAAGAGAACCAAGATCTAACTCAAACAAAGCATAAACCAACTAACAAGCATAAACTAAAATGAAATCAAACTTAAACAAAGCAAGCAATAAGCAAAAAAACAAACAAAGCAACTAGAAAATATCAAGACTAAAAGACAAATGGCAATAGAAAAGGCAATCAATTTTTGGGCAAGGAAATTGAACAAAGATGCAATAAGGTTCAACTAATGCACAACCTAGGGCATGAGACAAAACAATCAATGATGGAACATCCCACTCTCATGGCAATGAACCATATTCTAGACAATGAACCAAGTTAAACTTTTATTTGCCAATTCAAAGCCTAAAATTCATTAAGAACAAGCTCACTAAGACCACTAATCCCTTAGACATCATCTCTCGCAGGCCTAGAAAGAATAGCTCAAAACTAGGTTTCTCAGAAATTTCATCAAACACCTCTTGGGCGATGAAATTTCTATCATCATTCTTCATGTGATCAAGATGAATCAAGCATTATGAACACCTAAATATAAGGAAACTAACAACCTAAGCATCAATGAACAATAACTCAACCCTAGATCTAACCAAATCCTAAAACCATTATATGAAACTACTCACACATCATTATGAAATCAGACTGCAAACAATAGAGATGATGAACATAATAAATAAAGACGAGATTAAACAAGAGATTCTTCAATTGATTAAAGAAATGATCCCAAAAAGAATCATTCAAAAGGTTCTCAAGGTTTCCTCTCAAATCTCTCTCTCAAAATGTTCTTAGAAGCTAAGCAAAAGAAACTTAAGCAAAAACAAACATTAATCGACAATAGAGGCTAAGCTTAGTCTAAAGTTCTGAATCCTTGTATTTATACCCCAAGAATTACGGTTAAAACCAATAAAAAGTAAACCGGGTTAACTTGGGACAAACTAGGTCAAACCATAAAAATCTTGCCAAGTGTCCATTGTGTCTATGTGTGGTCGAGTAGCTTAGGTCAGACAAACGGTTAACGTGGATCGACTAGGAATGAGGCGTCGGATGAGTCAGGTCGAGCATTCGGTCCACCTGGGATCACGAACATGTTCATGCAGGACATGAAGCATCGATCGGGTCGCGGTCGGACGTTTGGCCGAGGTGAGTTTGCGGACGGGTTCATGTCGGACATGAAGCATCGATCGGGTTATGGTCAGACATTTTTGATCAAGGTGAGTTGGCGGACGTATTCGTGCGATAGAGGTAAGGTCATCTGCAGCCATCGACCATATATTCGAGGCCGACTTCGTCTGCGTGCAACGATCAACCATTGCCCTCGATCAAATGATCGATCCCAAGACCAAGTCTTCCTTTGTCCATCCTTCTTGATCCAATTCAATCCCATACTTGCATGCTTCATCCCACAAGCTTCAAACCTCTAAGTTAATGTCTTCAATCACCTAAAAATGAACCAAAAAAGAACTCAATATGCAAATGTATGACCTAAGGACTCTAATGCATGAATTATACACAATGTGATCTAAAATGATACTAAATGCAAACTATATGAATAATAATAATGAAAAAAATGCTAATAAATACACATACCACTAAGGTCAAGTTCCCACCTAATCCTATATGGTTCAAAAAATGTGAACTGGAATTACATGAGATAATAGCCTTGTCGGCTCATACCTAAATATTTCTACCAAGCTTAATCCAAAATAAGGTTTCACACACACAAAAATAAACTTTGGCTTGAAGGAAATCTAGGCTAAGGGTAAGGAAATCGATGCATTAAATGGAACCGACTACTTGGATTACAAAAGGTGACACAAAGATGAAAGAAATGCAAGTATGTATGTCTATCCACGAGCTCAAATGCAATGCATAGGTATGATAGTTGCAAGTAGATATTAGGTTATAATAAGTAAGGCATTGTTTCAAATGACAACATGTTTCAACTAAGGCAAGAACCAAAAACCGAGAATTCTAAGCATGGATCAATCTTACCTTTCAACATACTAGCTATGCATTAAACAACTAGTAACTTGAGCATTGAACCTAACAAATGGATAATCAAGCTTATGTCAAGACAATTCACCATTGTTCCCAATGCAATGCAACCCTACATGAATCTATACTCAAACACTAAACGAATGCAAGGAAAAGAAAACATATGTTTGCGTTTTTGTGGTTTTATAATTTTTTTGGCTTTTTTATTTTTATGCAACGCAATGCTCAAAGAGATAAAACAAAACAACTCAAACTAATATTAGCAAACCGGTCCCCTCTCCCAGACTTACTTCTCACCTCTCGGTGAGAAAGCAAAACCAAGAAAAGAGACCCTAACCAAGTGAAACAAAAACTAGAAATGAAAAAGAAAAAGTATGTACAAAATAGTAAAATTGGTACCTTTTCACCCGAAGACACTCCCAGTAATTGGGAGGGATCAGTAATGTTCCAGTCATAGTAAGCTCCGTCTAAGGATCCATTCCATTCATCATTTGTAGCTACAGCCGTATTTTTGTTTTCAGCCTTGTTGTCGTCACTAGACTCACCCACATTTTCTTCACCATTGTCTTTACCGGGTATATAACCCAGAAGTTCCTGCACCTTATGTTCCAACCAATCAAACTTTTTATTTGCTAGCTTTGTCACACTTTGGTGGAACTTGAGAATAGAATGCAAGGCTTTTTCCTGAGCCGTGGTTGGTTTGAAGTCATAACATGGGAGGGTCCATGTTTCCATGTACATAGTAGGCATAGTTAGCTCTCGAGGCAATGAAGGCGCCGAAGGTGCAGCAGCTTTGGATTTCTCGCCCGTATACTCGAAGGCTATGTTGAAGATCAAGTCTAGAGAGGTTTTCTTGGGGCACATGAGTTGGAAATTCTGACTTTCGATGTTCTGGTTCAGAAATAAGAACTTTCGGACTCCGTCGACCGTTTCCATCCCACAATGACCAAAGTGATTCCCCTTAAGAAGGAGATGTCATTGATCACAACGGTAGTTCTCACAAAGTATCTTAACATACCGGAATATAGGCACTATTACTCCTCCCATAACACATATTGGGTCACTAGTAGTTCGTGACCAAACCCGGTTTCGGCATAATTCCTTGGCAAAGACACATCCTAGGTTTACATCATCTCCACTAAAATCATCAAAAAAAGAGGCCCTTCATCAAATTCCACGAGCGGGTAGATCCCTTTGAACACTAGACACAACTCCCCAAACTTAAAAGTCCTAGTTTCGGGTCGCCCATAAAAATTGTTGGTGAGAAACTTAGTAACCACTCGAATTGCCGGGTTGCGAATCAAACTCATCTTTGGGGAGTTTGCAGTCATGCACGTAGCTATTAGATCCCAAAAATCATTCATATTTTGAAAATTCGGAAGGCGAACTTGGTTGCTGATGGCTAAGCGCTTATACATTTAAAACAATCAATTAAAATTTATGATCAACAAACGCTTAAACAAACTTGTCATTGTTAAGCATTTAAGGTTCGAACCCAAGAGAATCTAGAATTAACATACTTGGACTATGATAACTAAGACATAAGCTATAACAATAGGAGAGGTGAAGTAAAGACTACTACGACTAAACAAAGCAAAGCAAACCAAATAAAGCAACAAGAACAAACACAAACGAAAATGAACAAAGCACAAACTAACAATAGGCTAATGGCAAGAAATTGATCAATGAGAAAGACAATCAAACCAAATGCATAAAGTCTAATTAAGAACCATCCTAGGGTATTAGCCACATATCAACTAGACTAACTCACTCTCATGGCATTAGCCTCTATACTGATCAATTGATGTTGCTTAACTCTCATTTGCAAACCAATCAATCAATAAGCATTAACAAACAAGCTCACAAAGACCACTAATCCCCAAAGCATCTATCTCTTGAAGGCTATAGAAGAAAAGCCCACAAAAGAGTCTCTCAAGAATTTCATCGAACACCTTTCGGGCGATGAAATTCCTAGTTTCTATCTTTGAATGGCCAACTCAAATCTAGCATTAAACACACTCTAAGTGAAAGAATCAATAGATCTAGCAACTTATGCACAAGAACAACCATCCAAACTCATAGATCTACCTAACTATCAACCTAACAATCACTACTCAATCATTCCAAAATAAAAAATAAGCAAGCAAAATAAAATATTCTAAAGCTTACCATAATGAAATAAGAAAAAGAGAAAGGAAATGAAAACTTAATAATGGGTGAAGATGATCCTAACATCATCTTCCCCTTGGGTTTCAACAATCCTCTCTTTCTTTCTCAAGAACACTAAGAACTTCTCTAAAAACTACTCTAGATCAAAAAGTAGAAGAAAAGGTAAGAGGTTATGTGTTTGTTGCTCATATAGGTATTTATAGACTAGAAACTAGGGCAACAGGCCCAAGAAGCCCAAAAGAAATGGATCCGGATTGACCCGGGACAAACTGGGTCAAACCATTAAAAATTTGCCAAGTGTCAAGTATGGCATGCTGGGTCTTGGGCTGCTGGTCACAAGCTGGTCAAGTATTCATCTACTGGTTCGCTAATCGTTGCGTAGCAGGTCATGAGGCTGGTAGCGAGAGAATGACATATATGAGTTAGTATGTTGTATCTTTCTAACGGCTTATCCAAATACCTTCAAACCACCACCAAATGAAAGCTGACTCTTGTGGCTATCTTGTATCCAAATTTCAACAAATTCAATACACGGGAAGGTTTTCATCGATCACCATCTTTAAGTGCATTGGGTGAGCCTCGGGTAACTGTCCTACGGTTGAACCAAAGCTTCCAATCTTCACCTTCCTTGATCCTTTTCAACCCCATTCCATGCATGCTCCATCCCATAAGCTCCAAACCTCATTTTTGAAGTCTCCAATCACCTAAAAAGACCGAAATAACACAAAAATATGCAAATGTATGACCTACAGACACTAATGCACAAACTATACACAAAGTGAATCTAGAATAACACTAAATGCAACTATATGAATGAATATGATGCAAAACAACAATAAAAATATGCCAATAAACACACACATCAATTCCCCATGACTTGCCTTTTGCTTGTCGTCAAGCAAACAAACGACAAAACCAAAGAAAAGGTTTGAAATCACGAAAATACAAAAAAGGGAACTTCTTACTTAAAGGCAAACAACTCATCAAGCCATGGTTGAAATCCACATGTAAACCCCTATCCACTAAGAACACCACAATATACTTATATCACTTAGCATTCAATTCTGAAATGTTCTACACCCTAAGCCAATTTCTAGGCTCTTGAATTGATTCCTTATTTCTAATGGTGCGGGCTTCTAAAAGGACTTGAGATCAAAGAACATATGATTCAACTTCTTGTACTTAGCATCGCTTAGATTCATTTAGGTACAATTATCCTTTCTTGTATTTGTTCAAATTAAGCACAAACTCATAGTCTTTGAATCCACAACCGATCAATGGTCTGCTTCACTTCCTTTTTAAGGATCCACACCAATGAGAGGGTTGCTTTATGTTCTACTCTCCGCTTTCTCAATGAGACACAAAAATGTACAGGTTTACGCACATTTCCCACTCACCTTAGGCATCATAGAATGAGTGTTGTTTGGAAGAATTGTCACCTTTAGTTATTTGTCATACTAAGCTCAAAGAAATAAAGCATTCAATGTATCAAGGCTGTAAATTGGCAAAGTAAATTCAATTAAAGAAATTAGTCCAAGTTTACACAAGACATAGCGCAAGCATAGGAATCCCGGGTGAATGTTCTATCAATTTTCTAAAGGGCACAACTTAGGCTCAAAGAATTAACAATGGTTACTAACCGATAACCTAAAGAGATTGCTCACCCTAAGCAAGAGAATTCTCAAAACCGAATATGTAAACCTAAATTTTTCTAAAGACTTGATCTTAAGCACAATGCTAATGCAACTATATGATTATTTTTGAAATTTTTGAAAACAAAAATCATGTAAATGCAATGAACAATGAAGACTTAAAAAAAATGGAAAACAAAACAACTAAAAACAACATTAGTAACCAAACGGTCATCTCCTCCCCCAGACTTACTTCTCACCGTCTCGGTGAGAAAGTAAACACAAGAAAGAAGAACCCGGCAAAAAACATGCACAATAATGAAAAGAAAAACTAGAAATATATACAAAGATGGTGATTGGTACCTTGTTAGGAATTTGGACTCCTTGTATAAGTCATAGGCCTAGCCGGATTTGATTTGGATGGAACGAGATGGACTTTTGCAAAGTAGTGGCCATAATCTCGAGTAGCATCTTGACCATTTGGTCGACCATTATCCAAACCCGCAACAAACCATCGGGCATCCTCTCGACCAATTGGTCGAGTGTTTCCAAATCTGCCACTATCCATCGGACATCTTCCCGCCCAAATGGTCGAGATCCACGTCCAAGTTGCTTCATGTTGGACAAGTTTCATTAACTATTTGGTCGAGACTTGTCTCATCTTCCTCCTTTTAAGCTTAATCCTCTTGATTCACCTCCTTGTTTAAGCTCTCCTTCCCCTAGATCAAAACCAACACAAAAAACACACCAAAACATACCAAACTCAATCAACACAAGGCAAAATCAAAAGCATATTCACAAAGGATACCATGGGATTGCCTTCCAAGTGCACTTGTTTTATGTCTCAAGCTCGACATAGGGCACCACTTCTTATGCGGTGATGGAATCGGATAGCGGAATCTTCTCCGTAAACGCGTCTCAAGAGTATACTCCTTTTACTCTTTTCAAGAAAAGAGTGTAGCATGGGCTTGGATCTCCCAGATCATACTCATCATAGAACCATCCCCTAAACTCTTTCATCCTAACCTCCTTAAAGAGTGGCAACTTCCAACGATCATCAATACCCAATTTGATGGTGAGAATCATACCAAGATGCTTGCTAAAATGGCGTTCCCTGTGGAGATTCTTCTTCATACCTTTCCTTGAAGGCCAATTGGATGAGATTTTCTTGCTTCTCTATAGGTTCTTCAACCTTTGCTTCTTGCTTGAATGATGGTTGGACATGCATGTGCTCCTTAAGTGCAAGCTCATTCTCAACAAGTGACTTTTCCCTTGTAGCTTCCATGCATTCTTCAACCCCAACATCTTCACAAGTATCTTCATTCCTCATCACACAAATCTCATATATCTTGTTATTAAGAAGAAATTCAAGTTCTCTTATAGTGGCTTCATTTTCGAGATCAAATGTATCCTCCTTGGGTAAATACTTAAACTCCTCCTTCGGTGCATTGATCTCACTCAAAGGATAATCTCCAATTGCATTTTTACCAACTTCTTTGGACTTTTCACTAATGCTAGAACTTGTCTCCAAAACATTGAGTTGAGCTTTATCACTCTCTTCATCCCAAGATTTTACAATCTCCTCTATTTCTTCCGAACTCAAGTATTTATGCTTCTTTTCTTCAATGGCACAAGGCAAATTAAAACTACTAAGATCTTCAACCTTTATTGGCATGGATGGAATGGAATTGGGGCTCTCTTCATGACTATCCATCAACAAACCCTCATCGATACTCTTCTCTTGAATGTCCAAATCCCTTGAGTTTCTTTCCAAAGCAACTTTAATGGAATCAATCTTGTTTAGAGCATTCTTGTAGAAACTTTCTTGTCCTTCCAAAACCAACTCCAGCAAGTTGTAAATGACTTCTTTTTCACTGATTGGGGAAGGAGAATGCTCTTCATAACCATAAGCTTCTTCATACTCATACTTTATATCTCATGATTGACACCTCTCACCATACTCATATTGGTTTTCTTCAACATAATTTCCATATGGAAGTCCTTCTAGATAAGTGGATGTGCATTCTAAACCGTGATAACTTGTAGAGGTCCAAACCATCTCTCTGTCTTCAGCTTCATAATAAGCCTTCCTTAAGGAGGCTAAATCCAAAGCTATGCTCTCTTCCATGTGATTGCACCTACAAGAAGAACAAACACTTGAAAGAAAATCAATAACCAAACCAAAATAAACAAAAGAAAAAGTTAAAGTCTTAAATCTAATTCAAATCCTAATGGCTAATTTCATAGATTCCCTGGCAACGGCGCCAAATTGATGGCTAAGCGTTTGTACACCCAAAACAATTAATTAAAATTTATAATCAACAAACACTTAAACAAACTTGTCATTGTTAAGCATTTAAGGTTCGAACCCAAGAGAATCTAGAATTAACACACTAGGATTATGAGAACTTAGACTTAAGTTATAGCAGTATGAGAGGTGAAGTAAAGACTACTAGGACTAAAGCAAAGCAAACCAAATCAAGCAACAAGAACAAACACAAACGAAAATGACTAACACAATGAACAAAGCACAAACTAACAATAGGCTAATGGCAAGGAATTGATCAATAAGAAAGACAATCAAACCAAATGCATAAAATCTAATTAAGAACCATCCTAGGGCATGATGCACATATCAACTTTAGTCTCTATATTGATCAATTGATGTTGCTAAACTCTCATTTGAAAACTAATCAATCAATAAGCATTAACAAACAAGCTCACAAAGACCACTAATCCCCAAAGCATCAATCTCTCGAAGGCTATGGAAGAAAAGCCCACAAAAGAGTCTCTCGAAAATTTCATCGAACACCTCTCGGGCGATGAAATTCCTAGCTTCTATCTTTGAATGACCAACTCAAATCTAGCATTAAACACACTCTAAGTGAAGGAATCAATAGATGTAGCAACCTATGCACAAGAATCAACCATCCAAACTCATAGATCTACCTAACCATCAACCTAACAATCACTACTCAATCATTTCAAAATGAAGAACAAGCAAGCAAAATGAAATAATTAAAATCTTAAACATAATGAAATAAGAAAAGGATAAAGGAAATCAAAACTTAATAATGGGTGAAGATGATCCTAAGATCATATTCCCCTTGGGTTTCAACAATCCTCTCTTTCTTTCTCAAGAACACTAAGAACTTCTCTAAAACTATTCTAGATCAAAAATTAGAAGAATATGTAAGAGGTTATTTGTTTGTAGCTCATAAAGGTATTTATAGACTAGAAACTAGGGCAACAAGCCCAAAAAACCCAAAAGAAATGGATTCGGATTGACCTGGGACAAACTAGGTCAAACCATTAAAATTCGCCAAGTGTCAAGTATGGTTTGCTGGGTCTTGGACTGCTGGTCACGAGCTGTTTACGAGATTCATCTGCTGGTTCGCTAATTGTTGGGTAGAAGGTTGCGAGGCTGGTCGCGAGAGAATGACATATATTGAGTAAATTCATCGTATTTTTCTAACCGCTTGTCCAAATGCCTTCAAACTACCACCAAATGAAATCTGACTCTTGTGACTATTTTTGTCCAAATTTTAGCCAATTCCATTCATAGGAAGGTCTTCATCGATCACCATTTTTAAGCGCATTGGGTAGGAGCCTCGAGTAGCTGTCCAACAGTTTAACCAAAGCTTTCGTCTTCACCATCCTTGATCCTTTTCAACCCCATTCGATGCATGCGCCATCCCATAAGCTCCAAGCCTCATTTTTGAAGTCTCCAATCACCTAAAAAGACTGGAATAACACGAAAATATGCAAATGTATGACCTAAAGACACTAATGCACAAACTATACACAAAGTGAATCTAGAATGACACTAAATGCAACTATATGAATGAATATAATGCAAAATAACAATGAAAAATATGCCAATAAATACACACATCAGTTGTCATAGTGAAAACCATAAATCTCACAAATTTCTTAAATGGAGATCTATGTGCTTTGAAACACAAATACCCCTCATCCGGATGTGGTTTTCGCGGGCGATCATAAACCAATGCTACCGTGGCAAAGAACTGACGTTCAGACGAGATGTGCGCGTTGAGGTACGGGACGTCAGGTAGTGTGGGTCAAGATTGAGGTCGACATGGGACACTTCCCCAGACTTGTTTTCTCACCCACAGTACGGACGTCGAATCAGTCCCATCAACGATAAGGTCGACCTTCCAAACCAAATTTCTCCTTTTTAATCCAACCTCATTCATGCAACTCCTTGTTTAAACTCCTCATTCACCTAGATCCAAACCCATCACAAAACACACACAAAAAGAAACAAAATGAAGAAAAATAAAAGTTATGTACAAAGATATCATGGGATTGCCTTCCAAGTACGCTTGTTTTACGTCTCAAACTCGATGTTGTTCACCATTTTTTATGTAGCGTGAGGATCAGAAAGCAGAATATTATCTGCAATCGCGTCTTGAGAATCGGCTAACTAATTCTTGATACATTGGCTGTTTACTATGAATTCTTTTCCCAATGGATTTAGAAGTACAATGGCTCCATAGGGTCAAGCTTCTTTCATTTCAAAAGCTTCAGACCATCAAGATTTCAGCTTTCCCAAGAAGAGCTTTGACCGAGAATTGAACAACAACACTTTGTCACCTTCTTTGAACTTTCTCCTCACTATTTTCTTGTCATGAAAAGCCTCAGCTTTCTCCTTATAGATTTTGGAGCTCTCATATGCATCATGATGGATTTCATCTAGGTCTTCCAACTAAATCAATCGTCTCTCGGATGCGGGTTTAAGATCAAAGTTTGAAAACTTAGTAGCCTAGATGGCTTTGTACTCAAGTTACACCGAAAGATGACAAATCTTCCCATACAGCATGTTGAAATGTGTTTTTCCCAATAACATTTTAAATGCAGTCTGGTAAGCCCATAATGCATCGTCTAACTTCCGAGACCAATCTTTTGGAGCCTTTTGTGTAGTTTTTCTCAATATCTCCTTGATTTAGCGATTAAAAACCTCTACTTGCCCTGAATTTTGTGGGTGATAAGGAGTGGCCACTTTGTGCTTAACTCCATACTTTCTCATGAGGTTCTCAAACGTCTTGTTGATAAAATGACTACCTCTATCACTTATTACCACTCTTGGAACATCGAATCTTGAAATTATTATTATGGTCTTCAACAACTTAATCACCACATTGGCATTGGTAGTAGGGCTAGCAATTTCTTCCACCCACTTAGACACATAATCCACATCAACCAAGATGTAGAGATTCCCATAAGAAAAAGGAAACGGTTTCATGAAGTCTATACCCCAAACGTCAAAAACTTCAACCTCTAAGATGAAATTCTGAGACATCTCTTGTCGTTTACCAATGTTCCTTTGACGTTGATAGTCATCGCACTTAGAGATGAACTCATGAGCGTCATTAAACATTGTTGCCACCAAAACCCGGCTTGTAGAGTCCTTGTGATAGTATTGAAAGTAGCAAGATGTCCTCCATAGCTAGAATCGTGCAATAAAAACAATGCTCTGAACTTCTTCCTCCTGGATGCAACATCGGAATAGTCGATATATACCTTGCCTATACAAATAAGACTCATCTCAATAGCATTGAACCAGCTCTTTAAAGAACTTCTTTCTATCATACCCATCAAGATTAGGTGGTTCCACTCTACAAGAAAAATAGTTCACAAAATCGGCATACCAAGGACCCTCAACCTTTAGTTTCTCCACAGCGGATACCTCTTCTATGATCACATTTGTCGCTTGAACTGTTTGAATGAACAAAAACTACTCCTCCAGTAGAGAATCATCAATCGGTATACACTCATATATCTACAATCTCGAGAGGTGATCTGCAACTCCATTCTATATACCCTTCTTTTCAACTATCTCAACATCAAACTCTTGTAGCAATAAGATTTACCTCAACAACCTCGGCTTAGCATCTTTCTTCTTTATCAAATACCTCAAGGCTGCATGATTAGTGTGCACAATCACCTTAAACCCGACAAGGTAAGACCAAAATTTCTTGAAAACAAAGACCACGGCAAGAAACTCCTTCTCAGTAGTAGTATAATTGACTTTAGCATCATCAAGTGTTCCACTGGCATAGTAAATGACATGAAACTTCTTATCTTTCATTTGCTCTAATACACCCCCAACCGCATAATCACTCGCGTCATACATAATCTCAAAAGGGAGATTCCAATCTGGTGCTTATACTATGGGTGCACTCACTAAGGCTTCTTTGATCAGCAAGAAGGCTTCATGACACTCAGCATCAAAACTAAAATCAACATTTTTGTGCAAGATGTGTGTCAATGGCCTAGCAATCTTTGATAATTCTTGATAAACCGTCGATAAAACCCGGTATGACCCAAGGAACTTTGAATCCCTCGGACTGTCGTTGGCGGTACCAAACTTATCATGACCTCAACCTCTGCCTTGTCAACCTTGATACCCTCACTTGAGATTCGATGCGCGAGAACAATATCGTCTTTTACCATGAAGTGGCACTTCTCCCAGTTAAGAACCAAGTTCATGTCCTTATATCATTGTAAGACCCTGCATAAATTAGAAAGACAAGAAGCAAAGAAAGCACCATACAGCAAAAAGTCGTCCATAAATATCTCCATTACATATTCGATTTAAGTCAGAGAAAATAGACAACATGCACCTTTGAAATGTGGCAGGTGCATTACATAATCCTAATGGTATCCAAAGATAAGCGAAGGTACCATAGGGACATGTAAATGTCACATTCTCTTGATCATTAGGATGTATGGGTATTTGGAAGAACCCGGAGTAACCATCCAAGAAGCAATAAAACAAATTATTCGCTAGTCTTTCCAACATTTCATCTATAAACGGCAAGGGGAAGTGATTTTTCCTAGTGGATGAATTCAATGTTCTATAATCAGTGCACATTCTATGTCCGGTTACCGTCATAATGGGTATAAGCTTGTCTTCTTTATTCCTAACAACTGCGACTCCACCTTTCTTAGGTACCACATGGATGGGGGAAACCCATTTGCTATAGGAAATAAGGAAAATGGTCCCCGCATCTAGAAGTTTTGGAATCTCTTTCCCAACCATGTCTTTTTAATTTGGGTTTAATCGTCTTTGATGTTCAACGGAAGTCATAGATTCATCTTCTAAGTGGATCATATGCATGCAAAGAGATTGAGAAAACCTCTTAATATTATCAAGTAAATAACCTATAGTCTTTCTAAACTTTCTGAATTCCATCAATAGCATTGAGATATTATCATCACTAAGTTCATAATTTATAATCACCGAATAAGTAGAGTTAGGACTGAGAAATGTGTACCTTAGCCCTTGTGGTAATGGTTTGAGCTCAATCTTGGGAGCTTTGAGCTCACTCCACGGATCATCATCATTATAAACTTCTCCTTCTTCTTCGGGCTCCTCACTAGATCCGGAGTTTGTTCCCAACTCCAAAAGTTGTACATCTTGATGAAGCACCTTACAAGAGTCAAGCAACCGCTCATAACTTTCGCTACCCTCACTCAAAATACCCAAACTCGTTCTTCTCAATATTCAGAGTCATTTGAAGAGGGTTATCAATACTCTACTACTTTACCATGTCTCCTTCAAGTAAATCTTATGTTTCAATGAGAATTCATTGGTTTCCAACATCCGATTTATCCATGATCCGCTTGATATCAAAGCTGACAATTGAATTTCCCAATTGTAAACAAGTCCAACCTCTTCTAACATCGATAAGAGCATTGAACGTAGCAAGAAATGGCCTACAAAGAATAAAGGGATCAACCGGTTCCTCATCCATCTCTAACACGACAAAGTCAATCAGTACATCAAAATCGCCTACTTTCAAAGGCAAATCCTCAACAATTCCAACCGGAATATGAATAGAGCGGTCCGCTAGAATCAATGAGATGTGGCACTTCTGAAACTTAGTAATCTGATCTTTTTAGCAATAGTGACAGACATGAGATTCACACTAGATCTAAGATCACACAAACTTTTAGGAAAACACAAAGCCTTAAGAGCACAAGGTAGAGTGAAACTCCCTGAATCTGAAAGTTTCTTTGGCAAAGACTACTGGATGATGGCACTACACTCATAACTAATCATAATCATACCCTCTTCCATCTTTTGTTTGTTGGTGACCATATCCTTGAAGAACCTTGAATATGTTGGGTTGTTCATAATCACATCCATCAAAGGTATAGTAACCTTCACACCATACATGAATTCTAGGAACTTTTTCCTTGTTTAGCCAACATTTGTTTCTTAAAGCGACCCGGAAAAAGGTAACTTAGGCTCATAAGGTGGTGGAATGTAACTATTTGGTTTCTCAATAACTTCATCATTTTCCTTAACCGGTTCTTGAGAATCCTTCACCTCTTTGTTCTCTTCTACCGAAACCTTCCAAAACTATAACATCATCCTCATCAACAACCTCTTTCCCCTTATCTTGCTCATCTCCTCCATAACAAGCATCACTTTGGGTGAGATTCTCAATCAATTGTTCCCCTAGTTCTACCGTTAAGTTGGCAAAATATTCATAGCTTGAGGTATCCAAAGCACGTTAATATTGCTCAATCACTTCTCTATAGAAGATTCCCAACTCCATGGTGAGGGCATTTCTTGTGTACTTTAAGTCTCTCCTAAGCTTCATAAAATATTCTCATGACTTCCTTGCTTAAAGCTAGTGATATCGTTCTAAGCTTGGCAGTTTTTTACTTAGGATAAAATATAGTGATGAACTCCCTCTTCATATTGTACTAAGTAGCAATTGAATCGGAAGACACATTCTTTTCCCATTGTCAAGCATTGTTCCCAAGAGAGAAGGGAAACAAGATCATTTTGATTGCATCCTCATGGACACTATTTATCTTCACCATCCTACAAAGTCTTTCAAATTGATCAAAGTGATCTAATGGATCTTCCAAAAGTAGCCTGTTGCATCTCTGATTTTGAGCCATATTTTTTTTGATCAAGCTCGACTTCACCTCAAAGATTTTGGCAACTATAATGGGAGTGGGAATACCATGTCTCACCTCTCTCAAATTTGCCTCATTAAAAGCCTCCATTGGTCTAACAGTTGGATGTCCAAAGCCCAGGACTTGGTGTTGAACACCAATACCATGAACATCCCCCCCAAGGAGGTTGCTCATTATCTACCCCAGGTGGGTCATTTCCTTGGTTTTCCGTACTTAGGCGTCTCAAGTGATCTGTATGCTCTTTAGTTCCCCTCTCGCTCGCTGCTCTCTTGTTAGCTCTTGTTTGGAATACACTCAAGAATCTCTCCTTGTTGGCTCCTTCGTTGCATGCACCTGATATGCATCATTTTTAGCTAGTTATTCATGCATATTTTGATCCATTTTTGCATTATTTAGGAACCACATTCATCCACTTTAGTATAGGTTTTCACACATTTTGCATTTTAGAGTTTTAGATAGATCGAGTCACATGTTTTCTTGTTTTGATTCATTTTAGGTGATTTGGGAGATTAACTTGGAAGAAGGGAGGTCATACGATGAAGCACTTATGCTTTGGGGTTGGTAAGGACCAAGAAGAATAAAGAATGGAAGCTTTGGTTCAACCATTGGACAGTTACCCTAGGTCATACCCGTGGCCTATGCTCTGGGTTGATACACATTAGACAGCTACCTGAGGTCCTACCCGCGTCCTATGCTCTGGGTTAATACATGTTGGACAGTTGCCCGAGGTCCTACCCACAGCCTATACACGTGGCTCGAGGCTCTGTACGATGCGCTTAAATATGGTGATCTATGAAGACCTTCTCGTGAATGGCATTATCTAAATTTCGGATACAAGATAAACACAAGAGTCAACTTTCATTTTGTGGTGGTTTTAAGGCATTTAGACAAGCGGTTACAAAGATACGGTGAATTTGCTCAACATATGTCATTCTGCCACGAATACTACATTGAAGCTCTTGGGTGCAACAATCTCAACCAACTGATCAACCACCTATCTGTCCACCTACCCAAACCATGGACACTTGGCAACATTTTAATGGTTTGACCTGGTTTGTCCCGGGTTTGTGAGCAACAAACATGATATGTCTGCATTTTACCCCATTTTAGGTGCATAATTCATCTACATTTCCATGCATATTCATTGCATTCTCTGCACTTTAGAGTTCCTTCAGGTTCATATTGCATACATATTGCATTTGGAGCATCTCAGGTACCTATGAGCTTAAATTGGGAGCAATTGGAGTGAATTTGGGACAAAAGACAGTAAAGATCAAACTAAGATGAAGCATTTGGGCAGAAGACCTTGCAGACGGAAGATAATCGATGCCTCTTCACTCCAACTCGCCATGCACTGGATGAGTGGTGACTCAAAAGCAGCTCAAAGCCATAACTCGCTTGGACAACTCGCCATACACCGACGAATAACGACCAAACTGAAGAAAATGCCACAACTCGCCATGCCTCTGACGAGTTAAGCCACCGACTCTGAGTTTTGTTGAATTTTTCTCCGCGTTGACTCTACTAGGGTTTTTGTTTCTAGGCTATAAATACTCCTTTTGGCCCACACAAACCCTATCCACGTTTTATTTCCTTTTAGAGCAAGAACAGAAAGTTGGTTTTCTCTCTTTTCCTTTTTTTCCTTTCTTTTTTTATATTAGATCTTGAATGATGTGTTGATTTGCTGACTTTGGTAATTTAATCTATCATGTTCAATATTTAATGCTCTTTCTTTCCATGTCTTTTATTCAATTTCTGGGTATGAATCTCATCATACTTAGTGAGTCGATCTGTTAGGGTTAGTGAGGAGATGAGATAGAATGAGGTTAGATCATTGTTTTTAGTCTTGTTTAGGTTATTATTGCCATAGATCTTGGTAGTCTAGATGTTCTTAATGCTTATTCCAACCTGATCACTTGAAATCTGATATGTTGCTTTCATTGCCTATAAGGTGTTTGATAAAATGCTTGGCTGAGTTTAAACTAGGATTAGCTTTTCTTTCCCAAGAGATTGGTTGTTTAGAGAGCTAGTTGGCTGTTTAGGATTGTCTCTTCATGCCAATTTGAGTGTGTAATCACCAAGAGATTTGGATTAGGTCACACTTGGATTGAGAAATCAATGTTCATGAGAGTGGCTTGATTGTCTTTTCTTTGAATCCTTAGTCTAAGATCTGCCTTTTAGGATGTTAGATGAGTCCTGAGAACCAAGATTGAACCGAAATCAATGATCTTATCCTCCTCACAAGCCCATCTTTATCATCTGTTGCATCTAGTTTATCACTTTGTTTTATGTTCATTTCTCTGTTTTGTATTGCTCTGTTTTTAAGCTATTGCTCTGTTTTGCTTTGTGACAAATTCTGGAAATTAGATTTGCTTGGATTATAATAGCTTTCCATACCCTTAGTGCTAGCAACACACTTTTGGTTTGATACCTCAAGTACTATGAGGATTTGATAACACATAAAGGTCAAAAAGCCTGTTATCAAATTGGCGTTGTTGCCAAACTAGTGTTTTATTTTCTACATTTTGGGTTTTAAGCTTTCTGAGATCAAGTGTTTGATGTTCTTACTTAATAACAGGTGTTGCAAATTTGTCTCTTCTGTTTTTGGTGCGTTTCAGGTCAACTCGCCAGTCACTGACGAGGAGCCCTTCTCTCTGCACCATATTTTGCCACTCGCACCTACAACTCGCCACTCACTCAGCGAGTTGTGTTGTTCCGGGCTGTTTTCCTGAGTTGATGCATCAGACTCGATCCAAAGGAAATCAGAATTTGTTCAGATACCTAGACAACATTCCTAGCAACATAACTCAAGTAATCAAGGAGAGTTAAGCATTAAGACTACCTAAATAGGAGGATCTAACAACCTAAGCATCAATCAAACCATGACAAAGCCCTAAATCTAGTCAAAACCTAAACCATTCTAAACAACTACTCACTAAAATTCATATTGAAATCGAAAATGCTAAGTATGGAAATGATAAACATAATGAAAAAGAAATGAGAAATTGACAAGAGATTTTTTAATTAAATGCAAGAGATTATCCAATACTGAATCACTCTAATGGATCTCAAGTTCTTCTCAAATCTCTCTCTCAAAATGTTCTTGAAAACTAAACAAAAACTCTCTAAAAACTATACCCAAATCGAAAATAAAATAAAAGGTGGAGAGTTTTTGTGTTTCTCACAACACTCAAGTATTTATAAGAATAAAACTAGGCCAACAAGCCCAAAAAATGCCTAAAAGAAATGGATCCGGGTTGATTCGGGACAAATCGGGTTAAACCAATCAAAATGTTCCAAGTGTCCGTGAATTAAGGAGGTGCTCGGGTAAGGTGTTGGGCAGGTTGGTCGAGATGTGGCTCAGCCAAGTTAAGCCATCGGACAGCCCGTCGGGTCGTAATGGTCGAGAAATGGTAGCCGCAGGCCTGGCCGTGGGCGTGCTGGTCTCGAATATGGCTGTTCATTGTCTGGATCCACAGGATAAAGTTTGTGCATTAGGTCGGGCGCTGATGGTCGAGAGATTCATCTAATGGTTGTGGCCTTGAGGATAATCATTGGGTAAACTGCCTGCGTGGTTCGTCGCAAGATTCTAACATATGTCGAGTAAATGCGTTGTATCTTTCTAACCGTTTGTCCAAATGCCTTCAAACCACCCCCAAATGAAAGTTGACTCTTGTGGCTATCTTGTATCCAAATTTCATCCAATCCTATTCATAGGAAGGTCTTTATTGATCACCTTCTTTAAGTGCATCGGGTAGGAGTCTCGGGTAGTTATTCAACGGTTGAACCAAAGCGTCCATTCTTCATTCTTCTTAGTCCTTTCCAACCCCAATCTATGCATTCTCCATCACATAAGCTCCAAGTGTCATTTTTGAAGTCTCCAAGCACCTAAAAATACCAAAAAACACAAAGATATGCAAATGCATGACCTAAGGACACTAATGCACAAACTAAACACAAAGTGAATCTATAATGGCACTAAATGCAACTATATGAATGAATATGATGCAAAATAACAATGAAAATCATGCCAATAAATACACATCAATACACATTGGACAGCTACCCGAGGTCATAGCCGCGACCTATGCTCTGGGTTGATACACGTTGGACAGCTACCCGAGGCTCTGTCCGATGCGCTTAAATATAGTGATCGATGAAGACCTTCCCGTGAAGGGAATTTTCTAAACTTATGACACAAGATAGCCACAAGAGTCATCTTTCATTTGGTGGTCGTTTGAATGCATTTTGACAAGTGATTAGAAAGATACGACGAATTTACTCAACATATGTCATTCTGCCACGAAGATTACATTGAAGCTCTTGGGTGCAACAATCTCGACCAACTGATCAACCACCTGTCCGACCACCTACCCAAACCATGGACACTTGGTAACATTTTAATGGTTTGACCTGGTTTGTCTTGGGTCAACCCGGATCCACTTTTTATTAGGTCTTTTGGGCTTGTTGCCCTAGTTTTTAGGTTATAAATATCTTGTTTTGTGAGCAACAAACACATCCATCAACTCACTTCTTATGCCATTTTCGATTTACAATTAGCTTTCTCATAGTTTTTGTTGTGTTCTTGAGAGAGAAGTAGAATAGTTAGTATTTATTGTGTTTTTGTGTTTAGTTGGTCTCTTGCATGGTTTGCTTTGCTTTGTCTTAGTGTTAGTAGTCATTTAGTTTCAAACCCCTTTTGATTGCTATACCTTAGATCTTTATTCTCATAATCCTAGTGTGTTGATTCTAGATTCTCTGTGGATCGAACATTAAGTGCTTAACAATGGCAAGTTTGTTTAAGTGTTTGTTGATTATAAATGTAATTGATTGTTTTGGGTGTGCAAACACTTAACATCACCACCTTCAAGAGAATCAAGAGATAACAAACTCAAACGATTAGTAACAACACAAAATAAAAATTCTAGTCTTATATTGAATCCAAATTCTAATGTCTAATTGCTATAGGTTCCTCAGTAGTGGCGCCAAATTGATGTTCGCTTTTAACACTCAATTAAATGAACAAATGCAAACAAATGACATTTTTAGCAATTGAGGTTCGAATCCACAAGGAATCTAAGGTTGGATTCTCAAAGCTAAAGAAAGTGAAATTAAACTAACTACTACTTCTCAATCTAAATCAAAACCAAACAAAGCATGAACTAAGAAAACTTAAACACAAGACAAAATTAAACAAAAACAGAACGATAAAGAAGCAAAGGCAATTAAACGAAGGTGAATGGCTTAAGGCAAGGTAATTGATCCAAAGAAAGACAACTAATTGATGATGAAACAAGGAAAAATTAAGTTCAGCCTAGGACATGGACATTCAAATAGATCAACCCACTTCCATGGCACTAATGCCTTTATCAACAAAAGAATCAAGCTAAACTCATTTGCAAATTCAAAGGTCAATAAGCATTACAAACAAGCTCACTAAGTCCACTAAATACCCTAACTTCATCTTCAAATGGCTTGGGAAGCTTAGCTCATATATAGGACTCTCGGGGATTTTCCCAAAAACATCATCCAGGGGGAAAATATCTCAAAATCTATTTTTAAATGGCCAAGTTGAATCTAGCATTAAGATCACCTAATATAAAGAAATATAACAACCTAAGCATCAAAAATCAATCATTCAACCCCCTAGTATCTACCAAGCCTTCAACCACTCTATGAACTACTCACACATGACAACAATGGAACACAAAACAAAAGATGAAAAGATAAACATATGAAAAGAGAAAAAATACGATAAAAAGATTTCTAATTGATTCAAAAGAATTATCTAAAGAGGATCATCAAAAGGAGTCTCAAGTATGCTCTCCAAAACTCACTCTCTCAAAGGTACTAAGAGGCTACAAAATGAAAGTTTAGTTGTCTCAATGCTTAAACTTAAGTTTTAAATCATAAAAATAAATGCGGGTTGACTCAGAACAAACCGAGTCGAACTAACTTAAGTACGATGTGTGCACGAGACGTCGAGTTGGTGAGGTCAGTCTAGGGGTCGGTGTGAGTGCATCCAGAAGTCTTGGCTCGCACGTTCCTGGGGTCGAGGTCACCACATTGGATTGCGGGTTAACGTGTGGTGCTTTCGGACTGCTTCTCATCATTGCATCCCAGGTCGAGTGGTCCAAGTCAGGTGCAGGGTCGACGTCCCAAACATTTGAACCTTCACGATCATCTGTTCCTAGGGTTGAGTGGTCCATGTCGGGTGCAGGGTCGACATCTTGAGCATCCAAAAGATTCATGATCATGCATTTCAGGTCGAGCAATCCAGGTCGGACCGCGGGTCGACCTCACCTCTTCTCGGATTCTTTTCCTTCATTTCTCCATGTTTACTCAACCAATTCCCTTAGCTTGAAAGTGTATCTCATTCCATAGTTCCAAATGCTTCAACGTATGCTCCAATTCACCTGAAATATACTCAAAACAGGAAAATATGCGACTTGATCTATCTAAAACTCTAAAATACAAAGATTAAAGAAAAACGTTATTCTAGAATAAATGAATATGACTTTAAGCTAAAAAAAGTGATGTAAATATGCATGAAAATCTATGTAAATATGATGCATATTAGAAATATTTATTTATTCCTCTGACATTTGCCCAACGAATTTCATACATATTAGATCAAGAGAGACCAAAGTATATGATGACTTAGATGTTTCTCTCCAAAGATCGCCACCATCAAGGCCCTCATCAAATGTATTGAGCCTTAAGTTTTTTCTTTGTCCATATTTTTGTAATGTCAAACATTATGTTAAGTGATGTTTTGTTTTTACCGAAAGTTTCAATTTTCTATATATATCATACAAGAAATTAGAGGTTGGTATTGAACTTTGATATAAAAATAATGTATACATTTATACACACATTTCTTGCTAGTACATTTTTTTATAATTGTATTTATTCAACACATCATTAAAACTAGGAAGCCTATTTTTGTGTTAAGATTGAAGAATGAAGATCTATATAAGTGAGATATAAGGATAGTGTCGAGGAGGTATGCAACCATCTTTCTGGTTCCAATGGAGACAAATTTAATGTGAGAGCCCATTTTATTGTTATATTGTAGCATGCTCTTGTCACTACATTTTTTTCTTGATTGGAGTACTTCCTATTAATTACCACTATTTTTTCTCGTAAGAAAAAGTAGGCACAAATTGTTTCTCGTCACTATTAATTACCACAATTGTTTCTCGTCACTATTTAATTATCACCATTTTTTGATTGGAGTCCACTTGTAAGCTCATACTCATTATGTTCCTGTGCAGCCATTCTAATACACTCTTATCCAAGGATCCCACAGAGAAGTTGGTATTGACGCTAAATAGAACAGAAAGGTTGCAAAAAGTCCTCCTGTTGTGGCTAGATAGAACGGTTAAGCAGCAGAATGGTTTGTATGCTAGATTTATACTCGAACAAGAGGCTGAAGAAACAACAAATCGAGTGAAGAAGCTGAAGAGATAGCAAGCTTTGATAGAATTTGAACCAGAGGCTGAAGAAACAGCAAATCGAGTAAAGAACTGTTGAAGATTCAACAAATTTGTTCAGAAGATGAAGAGACAACTTTAGACTCACGATTTAGAGAGAAATTTGATAAAGAGATTTTCATTTTTTTGTGATCCAAATCCAGGATGGTTTACAATGAGAAACCTAAAGAGTTTAAATAGAGAAAATAATAGAAGTAGTCAATAAAACTATTCTCGAAATGAAATAGACTTAAATGAAGACTAGTCTAGAAAATGAAACAACAATAAAAGATAAGTTTAAATGACTCTTGGACTACTCCCACGCCAATCCAAGAGATTCTTTGGTCTTCTTTTGTTTGTTGGGCCTTGAGATGAATCACAAATGGGCTAGTTGTGATGTGAACCATTTGCCTCCTTAAAAACCTTTCCAAGAAAACTCATTAGGACAAAACTTGGATAAGGGAAATAGAGTACAACATGATCCACATACCCATTGAATGATTGCCTTAATCTTCAACTTCATGGCTTGATATATCTTTGCTTTATATTGGGTTCTTGCTTTGAATTTCACACCAATGCCTTCCTTGAATTTAGGAGTCTTCAGCTTGCCTTCGAAAAATGACCGATCAACTTGACCACTCACAGAAGCGCAGAGTGAGTGAATATAATTTGCCCGATCAACTTGACCACTCACACAAGCGCATAACACTCTAATGAGTCTAGATTTATGAGTTAAACAGCTCTTTGACCCTTGGATTGTTTTCAACTCTTCCTTGGCTACGAGCTGATTCCTTTGTTCTATACTTGAGGCTACTTATTATCATATCACATTCTTAATGATGAACTCGTGTCCAGACTCTCTGCAACACAAGAAGCTACACAATATTGATCTGTGTTTGCTAACTATATGTTTGTAAACAGTACAATTTCTATTCAATTGTCAAATTGGCCTCCAACACCTTATAAGAGTACAGTAAAATTACTTCTTCCACCCTCCAAAACTGCACTGACATAAGAAAGAATCTCTTGGCAATTCATTTATTGCAAAACATGATTTCACTAGTTAGCAAATTATTATCTTAAAACTATTCTTGCTATCAAATTCAGAACAGAGCTTTGGTTATTTTTTACTGTACTGTTTTTCTTTCTGGAATGTTCACACTTTAACCATAGTTTTGGAGGGTGGCTTCTTCCATTTATGGACCAAGCTCGTCAGGGGATATACCAAAATGATGTAGTGTAACGTCAAGGAGCTTATCGTTAATGAAACTCTGTTTCTTGAACGAGAAGCTTTGTTTATCGGAGGCGATTAACTCGTTGATCGTATCTAGAAGAGAAAGAATGCTTATAAAGCTTTTATTAAACAATTTAATAACTAAGATTCATAAGACATTATCTTCACTACTTATAGAGATCCAAAAGTTGAAATCAAAATAAAAGAAGATAACTTCAAATCTATATGATATTAAGATATGCATCTCAAAACTAACAAGAAAGTAGTCGAGCAATTCTGCACATGGAGCTAAGAAGATTGCTCGTGGGCTTCACTATTTACACGCCGCAACAGCTCAAGGCATTATCAATCGTGATGTCAAGTCCACAAATATACTTCTTGATGAAGCTTTAGTTGCTAAAATCATTAGTCTCTCCAAAGACGTATTTGGACAAAACTAAGTTCGACTATGAAAGGTAGTTTTGGGTGTTGTTCTTCTAGACAGTGTCTCAAAGAGAAAAGTTTTGTTATGGTAAAGAGATTGGAGTTTTGTTGTGAGAAAGAGATTGGAGCTGAGTTTTGGATTATCAAATCCACTAGTATGTAGTTTCAAATCCATACCAAAATCCACTAAAATCTATTAACAAAAAGTCCAAAATCGTATATGATTCATTAAAAATCCACGGTATTAAAATCTTTTGAAATCCTCTTTCAATAAAAGCCCCTAAACGACATGGCTTAATGAACTTATTTAGTATCCACAAGACTCTCTCTGGGCCGAGTCTGACTAAGCCCATTTTTCAGATAAGGACTCTCAGCCACTTTGCTTCTTCACAATTCTCTTCCTCGTTGATCTCTTTCCCTTCTTCTTCACAAAAACCAGAGTAGCTAACTTATCGAAGGATACTGGGACATCAGACTTATCAAAGAGACGACGAAGCAGCGAATCTTCGTCTTTTGTGAGGAGCTCCCGCTTTCTCTCGATATTTTCTTTTAGGTATGCAGGCTCTAGGCTTTCTCGTCTTGTATCTCTTTAAGATTTTGTGAATTCTAGATCTTTTCATGGCCACTTAGTAGTATTTTTCGAAAATTTTAAATCGAGTTCTTCGCTCGCATTAGCATTTTTGGTCTGTTTTCTCTTAAGCCTGGTGAGTATTCCTACTCGTTGCACTGTTCTGTTCTTCGCGATTTAGGGTTTCATAAGGCTTCGATTTATCTATGTAGCTGATCCATCGCGTCCGCATTCATTTCAATTTCGGCAATTGTTCTTTGGTTTCTGGGAATAATTAGAAAAGGATTTCTGTGGTTCTAGGCAAATTTATCGGTTTTCTATTTTCAAATGGAAGTTTAGTTTTCAAGAGTATTATTTCTTCTGATTTTTTTCAGGTCGGTAGGTTTATATACCGATGTCTAGTAACAACAACAATTCACAGAAGCCTCAAGGCTCTGCGCCTTCGCCTTTTGGAAATCCTGGGATGGCCTCTGCATCCGTTCCTGGAAACCAGGGCTTTGCTCAGTCTCACATGGCAGCTAATTTTCAAGCTCAGTTTCAGTTATCACAAGCTCAGGCCCTAGCCCATGCTCAAGCACAGTCTAAAGTTCAAGCGCAACTGCAAGCTCAGTTACAAGCTCAAGGCATGACGATGAACCAAGCCCAAGGTTCCCCGGGGATTGGTGGGTTAGGTCCATCTTCGCCTTCTCTAACGACTCCCGGAAGTTTAAACATGAAGAGGTTCCAGCAGAAACCTCCGATGCGACCACCTGGTGCCTCTGCGAGTAACAACACTATTTCTCCCATGAGAACAATGGAGTTAACTCCTGCTGCACGGAAAAAGAAACAGAAGCTTCCTGAAAAGTCATTGCAGGAGCGAGTGGCAGCAATCTTACCTGAGTCTGCCCTGTACACACAACTTTTGGAGTTTGAGTCTCGGGTAGATGCTGCATTAACTCGAAAGAAAGTTGATATCCAGGAAGCTTTAAAAAACCCTCCCTGCATTCAGAAAACGCTTAGGATCTACATTTTCAACTCGTTTGCTAACCAAAACAACACAATTCCTGGGAATCCAAATGCTGAGCCGCCAACATGGACACTTAAAATTATAGGTAGGATCTTGGAAGATGGGGTGGATCCGGACCAGCCAGGATTTGTTCAAAAATCAAACCCGATGCATCCCAAATTCTCGTCTTTCTTCAAAAGGGTAACAGTTTCCCTGGATCAGAGGCTGTATCCTGAGAATCCACTGATTATATGGGAGAATGCTCGATCACCTGCTCCTCAAGAAGGTTTTGAGATAAAGAGAAAAGGCAATCAGGAATTTGCAGCTAGTATACGATTGGAAATGAACTACGTTCCTGAAAAGTTCAAGCTTTCTTCTGCATTGATGGATGTTCTCGGGATTGAAGTTGAAACTCGGCCAAGAATTATCGCTGCTATATGGCATTATGTTAAGGCGAGAAAATTACAGAATCCAAATGACCCCTCTTTTTTCAACTGTGACGCTGCACTTCAGAAAGTTTTTGGGGAAGAAAAAATGAAATTCACAATGGTCTCTCAGAAGATATCTCATCATTTGTCACCTCCACCACCTATTCACCTAGAACACAAAATCAAGCTTTCAGGAAATAACCCGGCCATATCAGCATGTTACGATGTGCTAGTGGATATACCCTTCCCGATCCAAAGGGATTTGAACAATTTGTTGGCCAATGCAGAGAAGAACAAAGAGATTGAGGCCTGTGATGAAGCAATATGTGCAGCCATAAGGAAAATTCATGAGCATAGGAGGAGGAGGGCATTTTTCTTGGGGTTCAGCCAATCGCCAGTTGAATTCATAAACGCCCTGATCGAGTCTCAGAGCAAGGATCTGAAGGTTGTAGCGGGAGAAGCCAGTCGAAATGCTGAGAGAGAACGTCGATCAGACTTCTTCAACCAACCTTGGTACGGTCATCAACTGATTTTTAGTCTCTTTTGTTGACTTGATTAATATGTATTAGAGTTGTGAAGGAGGCAGAATTCCTGATTAGTGATATACGTTTCTGTATTAAATAATGTTGCAGGGTCGAAGATGCAGTAATACGTTACCTGAACCGGAGGCCAGCAGCGGGGAACGAGGGGCCAGGGAGCTGGTGAGTTCCCTGCCGGTGCCTAACAATACAAGTTGAGCTATTTTTAGAAGAAGCGGTTTGAGGTCGATCTGTTTTAGTGTAGCAGTAATCTTGTGTATGGTGAACATTTATTACTTATAAATTAAAATTAGCTTTGTTTTGCTTAAATGGTCAAGTCTGGGTTCTATGAGCGCTGGCTCGTCTTGCGATTGCGAAGCGAAGGTACCTTTTCAAGTGCTCGTGTTTTTCATCAGCTTTTTCGTTTTTCATCACAAGTAATGTAATAAAAAAGTTGAAGCAAATACTATAACTGTTAAAGGGATAAACTATATGTGTAGCTCGTATGGAGATGGTTCCGCATGCACCATCGGAGCTCTGGTTTGATATTATAATGCTGAACACATTATTTATAGAGATGAACACATTTTGTGGAAGGAGATATGTCAATCATTCTAATGTCATAATTATTTATATGAACACATTTGTCACAGGTGTCTTTCACAATCATGGTTTATTTTGCAGTGGGACACTTTTAATTTCTACATTCATTTAGAAGGCACACATACAATTTGATTACTACAAACTTAGATTAGCAGAACAAGGATGGTGTGTATGAAAGAATTTTGCGTATACCTCAGGAATGGTGAGCTCGAGTCGAAACTTGGGACCATCATAGTGATGCAAAACTGGCCGGAAAGCATCTTCTTCCAAAGCTTCGCACAGCTTCCTTACACGAATTCTCACCTATTTTGTAAATAATCACCATTTTGGGTGTGTTGCAATCACTGCAAAGCATGAAAGACTGAATCAACATCACAAAAGACAAAAGAGAAATGTAACATGGGCAGGAAATCTGGATTCTCCTCTGCATTTCTTGTCCTCCCAAGCAGTTGGGTCAGTGTTTGAACCTCCAAAGGTTGTTGCCTGTGCAAAACACAGAGAAATAACAATCATAGGGCCATAGAGCAAGACATGAGCTTGAAATATTAAATTACACGACAAAACTCAAAAATTCCATTCAACTGATGCGCGGTGTAGTTGTAGAGAAACAGAGGCAGGCCAGGTGTTATCGTCCTAACGGAGTCCCTGTATCTCGGTGGCAAACCTGACGGACATAAAAGTGACAGTAACAGACATAAGTACATATGAGAAAGCTAGTGTATCTCTTAAATGGGAGAACTCCAAGATGACTTGAATACTAAAGAGCTGACGGATCTTCTAGCATTGAGTCGTTATTACATACAAAGATATAACCTTCAAGAATTCATTCTTTCTGTAGGACCAAGCTTTTCTGCTAGGGCATTAAGGATCACTGCGATGATTTTACAGGCTTGTCGGGGAAAAAGAAGCTTTAAAAATTGAAGAACAGCTTTTGGCAGCTAGGAGATGAGCTCCGAGGACAAGCGAAAGATTCAGAGGATCAGAAGTGGCTAATGGCTGCATTTAAGCTAGCTGACCAGACTAGATTGAAAGGAGAACGTTCGAACAATCTTAACCTATCAAAGGCTCCAGTTGAAATAAACTCAAGGAAGAAATTTGGGTTTCAAGAGAACAAGTTTGAGACTCTTAACTTCAACATGATGAATTCGGAGCTCAAGTTCAATGATGTCTATGATTTTAATATTTTTGGCCAAAAACACCCGAGTGTAGGCAAACACCAGTGTCATCAACAGAGAAGACACTGGTGGTAACAATTTCAGCAACACTCACAGCAATGACTCACAAGCTGTATAATTTTTTTTCTGTGTTTTCAATTTTTAAAGCTTCTTTTTCCCCGACAAGCCTGTAAAATCATGGCAACGATCCTTAATGCCCTAGCAGAAAAGCTTGGTCCTACAGAAAGCTTGCCGCCCATTGACATCAGAACGGTACCTCGTTTGCCTACGAAACTCAGAAACGGGGTGCAGTTCTAGTAGTCAGATCATCTAAGCTGCGTATTGTCAGGTAATTTGTTTATTTTTTAATTATTAGATGCCAAAGCAACATCAGCTGTACATGTGATATTATAATTTTCAAATATTATAAAAGAATCAAAAGACGTTCGTGTTTTCTGAGATTAGTTACTCAAACTGGAAAGAATTAAGATTCTTTCCCTTAAATGCATTCTTCAAAACATCCGGCAGCTAATAATGTTAGTACAGGTCGATATAAATTATGATTATCCTTCACCATCCTAAGGAGAACCATAAGACCACGACTAAGTCGTTGGCCCTCGTGCTGACGAAGAATCGGTCCGTTTTTCCCTATGAACAGACCGCGGAACAAAGTTCAGCCCACGACCACGGGATCGACCGAAGCTGACATTCGACGGAGTTGTGTCTGAGGTTGTTAGAGTGGACAGTGCTGAGACAAGACTATCAACGCTGGCTTTGTCATCCACTTCCATAGTGTCTAGCGAAGCTTCTACTTTGTCTTCTTCATGTTTCAGCTTTGGTACATGTTGCCTCTTTAGTTTCTCTCTTCGCTTCTTTGAGGGTTGAGTCATCTTGAAAAATTCAAAGGTCGTTGGGAACTTGTGTTTGTCGACTAAGTGTCGATGTCGGGCTTTGTAGTTCTTAAACTCCAATCCACACCCTTCCACGAGGCACTCATACTGCAAATTATGTTCATAGGAGCCGAAGAACAAAGAATCAGTGCCGTATCAGGTTAAGATTATTGAGAGTATAAAGTAATGACAGGAGCACTATCACAGTCCATTAACATTTTGAATTTTGCCTCAAAACGCTATTAATAGTTGCACAAAGAGATATAGAGTAATTAGTGCATACCATGTCATAACCCCGAGCAACTTTAGCTTGAAAGAAAGAATCATGTGCTTCAGATATGTGGATACTTAGTAAGCGAGAAGTAGGGTAAACTCTTGAGCATACTGAACAAGACGCAGTGTGACGTGCATTATAGTGATCTTCAAACTGGTCCAAAGATTTCAGATTCTCAGGGCAGCCAACAATGGGACACGAGATTCTTCTGCTCAAAAGTCATATCAATCAAGCTCATAACCATCGTGTCATTAAATTCATGAACTAAAGTTGGAATTGACAATAATTAGCATATACTGGTCAGTGACACAATAATCATTGCTATATATTACTGGTCGCCAATTCAAAGGTGGGTATGGCACAGTACTTACATAGCAGTTATTCAGTCCCTAGCCATTCGGTTACTGTTTGCTACAATTCTTACACCAAGCCAGATACACCGAGAAAAAAAGACGGTTAAAATTACTAGCTTCAGTATACCAATCACGAGAGTAACACATCAAAAACCAATGTATAAAACATTCAATTCTCCGAAGCAATAACCTAATCTGCATATTATAGTCATTTATAATTTACTGACAAAAATTATAGCCAACGCACTCATCAGTGAAGAAGGATAAAATAAACACCTGCTTTCAGTTTCTACAATATTCTTCAGATGGTTGATTTCATCAGCTGTTAAGTCCAATGCCACCTGTATATTCAATCTTCCTTAGAACCATAACTCTTGCGATAATATATACTTGTCTTATGATAAACAAATGCTCAGCATAAGACTTATAAAATGATTTGATCAAACATCATATAAGTTCATGGAAATCAAAGAGGATCGGATGAAGCAATCGTTTTATCCAAATTGACAAGTTAAACCTAGTGATAAAACAAAAAATTCTTCCAACAAAGCGAAACCGAATTTAGTATCATTGCTACAACGAGGAATCCCCCAAAAACGATTCCAGAGACAACCAACGAAACAATTCAACCTTAAAAATCTCAGAACCGCTTCGAATTGGGCCAAACCTTAATACAAATATCATCATCAAGCATTCAAGAGCAACAGTAATGAATGCCACAGCTCGTAAGTATAAGAAACCGAAAATAATCTTCGACTGGAACATTGACCATGCAGAATGAACAGCATTTCAGAAGATTCGAACGATGTAGATGCCAAAAGAAGTACCTGTTTAGCAAGTAGCTCGCGCTCGACATTCCCAGATGCAAAGAAGGGCGAATCGGGAAGAAATCTTCGTCGGATTGGAGTCCAGAACGGAAATGCTAACTCGCCTATCGTGTCTACCCCCATAGCCATAGTCATCGCCACCAGAACTTAACAAAGCAGAAGAAATTCAAAAAATTTCGTTAATTCGTCTCACAAACATGAAACAAGCATCCAACTGAACATTTTTCTCGACTCCGGACTCTATTGTATTACTTTATCAATCGGCCCAACTCAAGCCCACGGCCGAAGAATTAGACATTTTACTCGACTCCGGTTCTTTTGTTTTTGTTTTTTGTAATATATCAAAGTAGTTAAGCTCTGATATGTCAGTTTGTCAGCTTGTAATTTGTCCGCGTGGTCAAAATCTTATATCTTGGTCACCTGCAATGAGTTTATAAATATTTTCTTATATCTGGCTGAAATTAAAATGATCTACAAATCGTCTTTGACTTACACCACGCTAACGTTTTTGGAATTTGGTTTTTTGTAGACTATAACACTTTAACCATCAACTATTTGAATAATCGTTGATGGAATTTCATTATCAAAAGAAAAGTTTTTAAAAAAAAAACAAAAGAGCTAGTTCTGTGATTGGATGATATCAAAAGAAAGCTGTGTTGAAAATGATTAAAGATGGATATATCAGATGTTTATTTAAATATCGGTTTCAATATAAGAACCGTTGAGCTAAAGTTGATGAACTAAATTATAACAGGTATTCAACTAAATTTCATGGATCTGTTAGAATAGTTATCAAATCAGGATGGACAAGACTACTTTTCAAACTCATCTTTTGAATTAAGTTTAAGTTTCAAAACTAATTCATCGACTTGGCAAACTAAACTACAATTTTCTCTCCTCACATACCTCAAAAATACCTTTACTTCTTAATCTATTTTCAGAAATGCCATTACTTTTTGGTTTTTTTTTTTAACTTTCATCTCAACCTAAAATTACCAAAATACATATCTAACTTCAAATATTTACTAAAATGTCATCTTCTTCAATTCTACCAATAACCATCAAACCTCTAAATGCTTATGGATTTACCTATTTCGAGTTTTACTTGTAAACAATTTTCAACCACATTATCTCTCGTTCTCTCTTCATTTCTATAAATAAATTCTCTCAAATTTTCATTTTAACATTTCAAAAAAATCTTGAAACTTTTATTTTCGTTGCATTTAACAACATAAAGTAATGATTTAAAGCTACATTTCGACATTGTGGGCATATAAATAAGGTATATATAACCTCTAACTGAAATCTAGTAAATTTTTGCATATTTCTAAAAAGTTGCAGAGAGGAGACTTCATATGAAGCCTCCGATCCTTAGAGACTTCAGGTGAAGTCTCCAAGTCAACAGAGACGTTAGTATTCCAATTGATTATTTTTAAAATCCGAACAGAAGACTTCATGTGAAGTCTCCAAATTCTTGTTTGAGAAAAAAAAATTTCGTGGAGACTTCACATGAAGTCTCCTAAAAACGAGTTAGTTTTGGAATTGACTAAAATACTAACTTTTACGGAGACGTCGGATGAAGTCTCCGCATATTGTGGAGACTTCAAGTGAAGTCTCCGTATATTAGAGGGGTTATTTTTGAAGTTGACCAACCTTAAGATAATTTGACCCAAAAAATCTGGAAATTCATGTGATATAGAAGACTTCACATGAAGTCGGCAGAGACTTTATGTGAAATCTTCATTTTTCAATTATACAATAGACCCCACGTATGCTTTCTACCCAACTAATAATAAAAATTTATGGGAGACTTCCGGAGAAAAAAAATTAACCCAACTAATAAAAAAAATTGCTTTATACCCATTTTGTTGAAGACTTCACCTGAAGTCTGCTTCGTCGGAGACTTCACCTGGAGACTTCATTCATTAAAGTTTCCACAATATGCGGAGACGTCGGATGAAGTTTCTGCATATTGTGGAGACTTCAAGCGAAGTCTTCTACGGTTTGTGAATACAACGATTTTGAAACGTTACTATGGAAACTTCACGTGAAGCCTCCGTATCAAAATATTTATTGCAGAACTGACCTGTGAAAAACGAGACTTCACCTGAAGTCTCCTTCTGAGAAGTCAACATTTAGTCAAATACAGAAATAACCTCGGAAAACTTCACGTGAAGTCTCCTTCTTAGCTCTGGAGACTTCATGTGAAGTCTCCACCTACAATTTGGAGACTTCATGTGAAGTCTCGTTCTTCTTTTATCTTAAGATTGATTTATCTTGATTATTAATGATACTTTTACCTATTTTTTTGAACTAATATGTTATATTATGTTTTGCAGAATAATGGTTCAGTTACCGGTTGTTTGTGGAGAATGGGTACGGAAAGACTTGTATTAGCATTTTAAGGTCGATAATTGCAAAGAAGGGAGAATGTTACTTATAAAGGATGGTTGTATGCATGCTGAACTTCTTGGAATGGTAGAAGATGATTACGATATGGACATTGGAATTGATAGTTTAGAGTTGACATGTGCACTTCCAAATTCAATGTTGCAAGAAATACCACCTAATACTCCTCCGAGGCTTGATGATGATTTTACTGTGGTGTTTATGGATGATGATTTATTATTATGGATTATGGATTTGGTATCTTGTTTGTGGATGATGGTTTTAATTTCTTGTTTATAGATTATGGTTTTAGTCTCTTGTTTATGAATGATGGTTTTAGTCTCTTGGTTATGGATGATGATTCTAATTTCTTGTTTATATATGATGGTTTTAATCTCTTGTTTATAAATGATCATTTTAGAGTATTAGTGGAACATATATGGTATATACACAGGAAGTCTCCAAATTGTAGGGAGAGACTTCATGTGAAGTCTCTAGATCTAAAAAGCAGACTTCATTTGAAGTCTCCAAAGGTTATTTCTGCGAAAGAAGTCTCCTAAACATACCAGATAATAATGTTTTAGTCAGATACAAAAGAAGCCTCTTATATAGAAGTCTGCGAAAGAAGTCTCCTAAACAGACCATATATTAATGTCTAACAATTGAATTCCACCACCTAAACCAATCATCTAAGCCAAAAACCCCCTATTTAAGTACAAAAATTTATTAGTTATCTTGCACCCAGAAATATAACAAGTGCAAGATACCTAATACCAATTTTCTTTTGCAGCCTAACAAATAAAAGTATGAGGCATACAAAATGGGGTGTAACCGTTAGTTACTAAACTAATCAATAAAATAGTTAGTCTACTGCTACTTCTTCTCAGTGTCTGTCTCATCATATGTGTCAAGGTGCTTGTACCCTTCCTTTTCCGTGCCTATAAGTCTTGTCTCATCATAGATCTCAACACATAGCTTATTCCTCATTCGCTTCATAGTAGCATCAAAAAACATTGGAGGCCAATCTATACCGAGTGCATGGCATTCGATGTACTTTAAGCAATACACGCCATAATCCCCGCTTTGGATGTTTTGAGGCAACGACTGTAGAACCTCGTGTGTGTACTCTTCCACAGACATGCTCATCTTGACTGCAGCTGTAGCCAGCTCACGTATGATGTAAGGCACAAGGACTGCAAAAGACTTCACGCGCTCTTCCATGTCTCTAACCATCTCAACAGCAGAATCCCAAACAACAATATGCCTCTCAGGTATTGATATCCACAAAGCAACCCAATAACGGTTACCAACATTCAATGGAGCATAAATGTCGTTCACTTCAACTCCTCACGTCTTGTCACTGCGAAAATACGATGGCTCTTCCCCTGAGTAGTAGTCAAGTGATCCACCAGGTAATCGTTTCCCTGTCCCGTCATCATTGGCAAAAGAATCAAGAAACTCTTGGAATTTACTACTCCACATCTGTTGGAACCTGGAATCAACTACGCGAAATCTACTTGAGCGAAACCATTCGGGGTGCTTTGCATACCAACTTCGCAGCAGATTAATTCCAGCATCTATGTGTTGCATCAAATAGAAAAATAAACAAAACAAAACAGTCAGGTCGGAGTATATTAAAGAAATCTCTTAAAGAAGTCTGCAAAGAAGTCTCTCACAAAAGTATCCTACAGAAGTCTCCTACAAAAGTCTCCCAAAGAAGTCTCCCATAGAAGTCTGCTGAAGAAGTCTACTGAATGTATTAAAGAAGTCTCCTATGTATAAAGTTTACCATGTCTTCTAGGCATTTTTTTGGGGACTTCAGAGTCTTGTACCATTCCCGAGCAGATCCTTTAGTAATCTTTTTTAGTTCTTATTTCATTCTTGCACTCCAATTAGGGGCTTTTTCAGCGTCTACTGGCGAGAATAGGTCGTATCCACCACAAGACTTGTTTGGGATAATGTCTTTTGTTGTGTTGTTTCCTTGGTACGGACTCACATGTGTAGGAGCTAGTATTTTGACCCTCTCAATCTGAACAAGGATCTTCTCCTATCCCTGCTTGGTTTTCTTCTCTTGTTTCTTTTGTTGCACAAGTTCGAAATCTATGTTGGGGAGTTTTTCATCTAGCAAGACAACACTTTCCTCAGGCTCACCATTTACACATTCGCTTGGGAGATTATGGTCTATCTGCAAATTCGTTGTAGGCATACCAAGTTACAATTTCATTCACAGATCACAGCAACAATTTTCTAAGATTACAAAGATGATAAGAACACAAACGGAAACAGATACTTAAGTTCAAAACACACCAACAACAAAACAACAACCAGATGTTAAACCCTAAACCTACTGCGATGCTTTCTTTGATTTACGCATACGATAAACTCGGTTAATTGTTGTAGAGGATTTAGAACTAACCTCACCTAGCGGATTGGTGACCAGAACCGGATTGGGGTCAACCGACTTCAGCTCGTTGGATTTCACTTGCTCCTTTGATGCGCTTCTAATTTTAGCCAACAATTGTTCAATACCTGACACTCTTTTAGCAAGAGTGTGGATCTCTTGTTGGCAACTATGCATACCTTCCATCATCCTCTGTTCCCCACTACTAATCATGTCCACCAACTAGGCCAACATCCTCTTACAGTATTGGTCCATGAACAACTTCATTGTCTGCAATGAGCTGCTGTCAGTCTCATCAGATGAAGAAGACCCCTTACACTTCTTCAGTTCATCCGGGTCAGCATCAAGTTGCTCCTCACGGACTCTCTTTGACCCGCCACTCTTCAATGTTATAGCTGCATCTTTGGCATCCTTTACACCCGTTTTCTTCCAGTCAGAACGAAACTATCGCCGAAATTTGAGAAGAAACAAGCTCAAAGAATCCTCAAAGGATATTGGGGCTCTGATACCATGACAATTCTGTTTTGAACGAACTTGATTTTACATTTCATCAACAGCAAAGATATACAATCAAGTTTCAGTCGGTTCTCCAATAACCAACATCACATTCCGGTTTAATAGAATTAAACCGAAATTACAATTGAACTAAACAGAATGAATCAAAAAAAAATTTAAGGAAATAAGTAAACAATGTGAACTTTGTTTCCGGACCCTTGTTTCACGATCTGTGGACTTGGCTCCAATACTATAATTTTGTTATCCTTGTGAGTTACTTTTGAAGATAAAATCAAATGGGGTCTATTTTTGTATTCAAAATGATTCATTGAGTCATTTGTGATAATTTCCCTTAATTAACGACAATTTATTAGTTAGCTATTTATTACGTTTCATCTATGAATATTATTTTTAAAAATCAGAAAATTGCGATGCAGATGACTAAACCATATGAGGTTTGTTAGAATGTCACTCTCCATAAAACCCTCTAACTCAAGAAATGTCCTGGCTTAAGTAAAAGACTAAAAGTTGAAATTATCCTAGTTGTAAAATTCTGGCATTCACCTGTTAATGTGGCTAGATTTTAATCATTCAAAAAAACAAACATATTTATTCTATATTTATAATATTTTACATTAACAAAACAAAACACATTCAATGTACAAAATAGATTGAGTGGCATATCAGCGGGTCGAAAAAACATATTGTTGTTATAATCCTATTCCTATATATTCAAGAGAAGAAGAAGAGATTAAAGGAGAAAAACCATGAAGATGGATACTAGTAGTGATGATTCCACGAGGCTCATAATGATGTGGTTCGTAAGGATGCTGTTGTTTTCTATGGTGATCGACTCGAATGCTCAACTGTCGGAGAATTACTACGCCTTGACATGTCCTACCGTCGAGCTCATCGTTCAGCAGGCGGTTACTACAAAGTTCCAACAAACTTTCACGACGGCTCCGGCAACGTTACGGATGTTCTTCCATGACTGCTTCGTCGACGTAAGTACATAATGATGGATGCTTGTGGTTTTTTTTTTTTTTTGCTTCTTTTTCAAGTAGTGAATCATTTGGTTTGGTTGGTGATTTTAGGGTTGCGATGCTTCTGTATTGATAGCATCTGAGAATGAAGACGCGGAGAAGGACGCGCCGGACAATAAATCTCTCGCCGGAGATGGATTTGATACTGTGATTAAAGCTAAAACCGCTGTAGAAGCTATATGTCCTGGTGTTGTGTCATGTGCAGATATACTGGCTCTAGCCGCAAGAGACGTCGTCGTCCTCGTAAGTCATCTGCTCCGAACTCATCGACTTCGATTACATTTGTTTGGCCAAGCAAAAGTCAGATTAAACTATGTGATGGTATGGCAGGCTGGAGGACCAGGGTTTAAGGTGGAGCTAGGCAGACGAGATGGGCTCGTGTCGAATGCTTCTAGAGTGACTGGGAAGTTACCTGGACCAGAGCTTGACGTGAAAGGTCTAGTCGAGAACTTCGCTAGTAATGGGCTTTCACAGACCGACATGATTGCTCTCTCAGGCGCACATACTATTGGATTCTCTCACTGTGACCGTTTCGCCAATCGGCTCTACAATTACTCAGCGTTCATGCCCATAGATCCTACGCTCGACCCAACCTACGCACAGCAGCTAATGCAAACCTGTCCTCGTGACCCCGACCCTGACGTCGCCGTTAGCCTGGATCTAACCACCCCAAATGCCTTCGACAATCAATACTTCCAGAACCTCGTGGCTGGAAAAGGTCTTTTCACCTCTGATCAAGCTCTGTTCAACGATCTATCAACTCAGGCCACGGTTTTCAGGTTTGCAAACAACGCTAAAGAATTTAACGACGCTTTTAGCTCTGCTATGAGGAAGCTAGGCCGCGTTGGAGTTAAGGTAAGGAACCAAGGAGAGATTCGAAAGGATTGCTCTGCTTTTAATTAGTTTAAAGCTTGCTAGATTATAAAGCCATCATCCAACAATGGAGCTGTCATAATGAAGGTGTAAAGTTATCTGAGACTCGGGATTACACATTCCAAACTATTTAATAATGCCAATAAATTTTATTATTTATCTTGAATTTTTACAAATCTTTCTGTAAATCTACTCCATTCTAGATGGTGCCGCGGATATGAATACAAAAAAACGATATAAATCAAACACAAAATTGACAATTCATCACAACAACAACAACAGCAAAATCGGTACAGTAACAAAACCATCTGCACCGGAGAATCGAAGACAAAACCAAAGAATAAGAAACTGAGTTCGATCATATATATAGAAACGGATAAATAACAGTCTCAGGTGCGGGTCTTGCCATAGAGATGAGTGTAGACTGACTTGGTACGACGCACCAGAATCATACTTAAGATGCAAGCAATGATGCAGAATCCAGACATTATGAGAGACGTCAAGAAGTAACAGATGGAACCATCGCATCTAAGGGCGTCATCCGAATCAAACACAGACCCGCGTGCTTGACGTTCTGCTTCACGGTCATAGATGGTACTCGCAATCATACCCGAGAACACAAGGGATCCAGCTGGGTTTGCCAGCGTCAGGAAATTGTATAAAGCTCCAAACTTTTTCAGACCAAAGAGCTCAGAGGCAGTAGCTGGGACAATAGCCCAATGGGCACCGTACCCGAGCCCAATCAAGAGCGTGCCAATGTACATGGCTCCGGGCCATCCATACGCAAAGAAAATGTGTCCCACAGACATTACTAGCTGGGCCACTGCCATTGCTACCGGCCTTGGGTAAGCGTAGTCCCTGTGCATCATTTAAATCAAAATCAGAACAGAGCACAATAATTAGAGATGAGTGGGCTTTCTGAGAGGTCAAACCTGACAATGAGCTCGGAGAAATAACCACCACCTATACGACCAAGGAAATTCCAAATGCTAATCATAGACACAAGCACATGAGTGTTATTATAACCAAGAGACTGACTCATCTGACCAAGATTGTCAATAACTGTCAAACCAGATCCAGAACCAAGCAGCAGAGAGAAGAATATGAGCCAGAAGTCGGCCTTCACTAGTGCCTGCGTTAGAGTAAAATCTTCCCCTCTGTGCGGCCCTCTCCCTCTCTTCACCCGAACCGCCCCCTTTGCAGCTGCCTGCATTAGCTGTGCTTGCAATTGTGCAATTCTCTTATGTCTCTCTGACGCAGGAAGCAAATCTACATCTTTTGGTTTCTCATCTTCCACTTCACTCAAGATTAGGTCAGGGGTCTGCTGTCCTGGTTCTTGGTCTTCTCGTTTTGGAATAAGAAGTTCTTCTATTGTGTCGTCAGGATCATTTGTCTCTGTGAAGAAACTTGTCATGATTGGAACCAAGATTGGCACAAGAAGAATGACAAACAATACAATGGTGAACACAGTGATGATGTCGTGGCTAACAACAACCAAATCTTGAATAAGCATAACGGCCATGAGATAGGCAGCAAGCAGAATACAGACACCATAGATGAAAGTAAAGCTGGCTCCATCGCTAGGACGGATCTGCTTGTGACCACCAACAGGTCTGATGACAAACATGAGGGTAACAACGACAACCGCAGGCGCAACAGCGACCATGAAAATTAGAGAAGCGGGGTCAGGTGAGTGGACCATTGTATATATCTGCGAGAGGATCGCACCACCTAGCCCAGCAAACCCCTTGAGGATACCAACCACTGGACCTCGGCTCTTGGGGAAGTTATGAACACCAGATACTAATGCGCCAGTATTGAAGTAGGTTTCGCCATTGTTCCCAACGAATATGAGAATACACATCTGATCAACAAACAAGAAGAGGTTGTGTCAGCACAAAATATACTAAATTCTATGATCAACTTGAATCAGTAGCTCTTTTTCTCAGATATTCTCAAACATTTTTCCTAGTTAATCAGCCAATATCACAGGTAAAGTTAATAAATTTCTCAGAAACGTAACAAAGCAGAAAAAAGATGAAGAGAAGAGCAAAAAAAGTTGAATCTGTTCATTTATTTGACAGCGACATCTTTGAAACCAAACAACCTTAAAAACAAACTTTCTCAGAGATTCTCATACACATACTTGAATGGGAAATTAATAGAAAGACTCCAACTTCACTTAATACCGAAAATCTATCACCAAATATAGATGAATCTGAAGGGCCACAAGATCAAAGAAAGAAAGAAAACTCCAGACTTATAGGAATCAAATACTCACAGCCCATAGCGGTAGAATCGGTGCTCGGCCAGTGACGATAAGCCAAACCCATCCGTAACCGATTAGATTCTGAACGGCGCCGACGAGAAGAGCGGCCCAGAGAGGCAAGATCTCTGAGAGGGTTCCGGCGAGGAATCCAACACTATCACCGAGATCTTTGGCGACTCCAAGTCTGGCAAGCTCCTTCTGGTTGTAGTTAAGAGAGCTTTTGATCACCGGAGAAATGCTTCCGAACAAATAACCGATACCAGCGCAAGACTGTATCCACATGGCAGCCACAAAGACAAGCCATCTATTGTTTATGAAAGACTTAAATTTTTCTCGCGTAGTCGTCGCCATTAACACCGACGTGCCTTTTGAATTCCTTTATTTCTCACCGGCACGGGGATAATCCGGGAAGAATCAGATCAAAGGACGATCGGCAAAATATTGAAGTCTTCTGGTTTTTTTTCTTTCTTTTTTGTTCGTTTTGGTATCTATCTGTCTGTCTCTCAGACACGATTTTAGCCTTTTATGGACAAATATTTTACGGACAGTTGCAAACTAATCTGTATTGCAGGATTTGCTTGTATAAATAAAGATAAGATTACTGTTTAGTTCGTTACTATAAGGTAAGATTGTTTACTAACCAAACAAATATTATAAGGATCTCGTTATTGTTCAATTCGAAACAAATTGTATCAAATTAAAGTATTCTCATTATTATGACATTGTGTTTGAGTAATGATCACAATTTAAAACTTCAGAGGTGAGATGAGGTAACAACAAAAGTCATAAAAGTAGAAAGATGAATCTTCCCAATATTTGAATTTTGTTATAGAATTGAATTTTAGTGAGGAAGACGTATACAACTTGGAGAACTTAAGGCTATTGATAAGCACTAGATGATGTAAAAACCGTTGGGAGATTGTTCACTATTCTTAAATGACTTTTGCGTGTCCGCTATCTTGCACCCGTCCACTTCACTTGTTTTTAATTAAGGTTTATTGCCCTTTACAGCTATTCAACATTAGGATTAAAAAAACATTTGTTTCTTTATCATAAGAGAAAAAAAAAAAAAAAAAGAAGACAAAAGTACAGTGTTGTTAACTAGATTTTACTCACCAGTCTTTGCTGAACTACAGTGACTTATCATTTAATTTTAAATCATGTTGAATAACCAGATAAAAATTTGTTGCTAGGATCAGGAGCTAGCAGATCATTACAACAACCAAACGAATAGACTATAATAATATGTCACACTGAAAATGATTTTCAAAAAGTGTGCTTTACAAAAGCCACTCTATTTGAATTCAATCTTATTCTCAATTATTTCTTCGTACGAAGATTTGAGGAATTAGAAACGAGGTAAATGTATGAAAAATGTCGGTTTCATACAGTTGGCAGTATTTATTTGTTTATAACCTAAAAACTCGCATATCTTTTTACCGAAAAAGAAAATCCAATTATAATAATTTTAGAAAATGTTCTATTTCCAGCTTGGAAGTTTCATATAATATCAATTGGTCCATATATTGACATCGTAATCTAATTGTACTATAATCCAAATTTTTAAACTTAAGTGTACTTAAAGTAAGTTTTTAGAAATCTAATTCCACACATGTGCTGGATTGTTCAGGAATCAATGGTTTACTGTGTACCAGACAGAAGCTTAACCCAACTAAACTTTGGTTACCTATAATAAACCCAAATTAGATTTGATTACAAACCCGATTAAGTGTTTTAAACCCTAGTAAAAACTCAAAAAAGAAAGTGTCGGCTCCTCTTCTTCGAGCCCTAATTTCTGAAAAGTGAAACTGAGATTTCAAAAATGAAAATCAAATCGACGTTTTGCGAAGATAGAGGATGAGTTTGGAGATCCAAATGTATATGTCGTAGCTATGTATTACGCTCAAGCTGAAGGAGAATAAGAAAGGGAAATTAAAGAAGAAAGAAATGAGAACTTGTAGTATGAAGAGTATGAGATGATGAAACTCGTGAATGAGTTTACTGATGAACCATCCATTCGACACAATGTATGTCAAGACAGTGACGATGATGTAGAAGGCTCTGGCAACAAAATGCAGAAGAAGAAGGCATTGGACGAGGGCCTGGATTTTTCAAAAAAGGTATGTCATTCTTCAATGATGTTGCATTCAAAGAAGCTGTTGTAGACTATGTGCTTCGAACTGGGAGTAATCTGAAACATGAGAGATATGATACAATGAGAGTAGCTTACAAATGTGTTGGTAGTGAAGGTTGTAAATGGCGGATTTACTGTGCTGTGACCTGGATAGGCGATGGTTAGAAAATTAAGATCTTTGATAATGTTCACTCATGTAGTCCGAATGGAAAGTGTGAAATGTTAAAGGTTCATGTAATTGCTAGACTCTTTCTGGAAAAAATTAGGCATTAACCAGAATATTTCATGCCTAAGAAGATGTGAGAGATAATAAAGGAGAAATGGAAGATTCACCCTTCACGGCCCCAATGTCAAGCAGGTCGGAATAAGGGTTGAAGTGGTTACAACGGGAATATGATGACCAATTTGCTAGGCTGAGAGATTACGGTGCAGAGATTGTAGAATCCAATTCGTTGTCAATGGTAGATATAGAGACGGTCACCAATGCGGACGGTCTTGATGTGTTCAGGAGAGTATATATGCTTTGTGAATATAAGAAGAACATGGAAAGAGACTTGTAGGCCAATAATAGTTGTTGATGGATGCTCCTTGAAGTCAAAGTTGAAAGAGAGCTGCTTGTTGCCATAGGTAGAGATGCAGATATAAAATTTATCCTATTGCATGAGTATGTGTGAAAATGAAGAACTATGAAAATTGGGCATTGTTTATGAGGAATCTAAGAGAGGATTTGGTTTTAGGGGATGGTGATGATTTTGTAATGATATCAGATCGGCAAAAAGTATGTGGTCCCTTTTATTGTTTAATATTCATGTCTAAATTCACTCAATGTTGTTGGTGGTTGGTGTTTTCAATAATGAGTTCATTGTATAGTTTATTAGATGTGGTCCCTTGTATAGTTTATTAGATGTGATCCCTTGTATATTTTATTATTCATGTCAATGGTTATAACAGTAAATGTTTGTGTTTTTGTATTTTTATAGGGACTCATTAATGTTGTTGCCTTAGGAACTTCTAAGGATAGAACACCGGGCAGGTGTACGCCATATTTATGCAAAGTTGAAGAAGGATCATGGGAAGAAACCTTGGATGAAGCTGCTGATATGGAGCTTAGCATGGAGCTATAACGAGGCTGAGTTTGCAGCTAACATGGAGCGCATTGAAAATTATGACACAAAGGTTTATGATTCCGTTGTCGAGAAACTAAAAAGTTGGTGCAGAGCCTTTTACTGTCTTGGAAGCTTCTGTGAAGACGTCGAGAACAACTTCACTGAGTCCTTCAATGCCTCTATTGTCAAAGCAAGGAGAAAGGCACTTGTACCTATGCTGGAAACCATCACAAAACTAATTATGGTACGTATAAACACCCGATCTGTTGTATCTAATGGACATATTGGATTGTGTACACCATACGTTGGTGACTACTTGGCTAGATTGCATAAAAAGGCTGCAGAATGTAGAAGCTTTCCAAGTATGAATGGAATGTTTGAAGTGGAAACTGTACGTAACAGTCATCGGGTGAGCATGGACATGTAGAGCATATGATAATGTATGGTTGTGTCATCATCATTTTAAAGATCATGAAGTCTCAACTCAACTATCTGTTCAAAGTTAAATATTTGTATAGAAAAGTTTCAATGCTTTTGGTTTTACGTTGTTCTTGGGGTTTTAAACGAATAATAAGTGACGAGAACTGCGAGTGACTTAGTGTGGTGGTTGCACCTAGAGTGTCATTAAGGTTAAATCTATATCCACACTTTTGATGGGTTTAAGAATGTTGCCAAAGGAAAAGCAAAGAAAAAAAAAAAACTTAGTCTGCAGTCAAATAATTAATTTACACAAGTTGCATGCATATCTTCCTTGCAAGAGAGCATAAGACACTAATTTACTTTTTGGTATATTAATGAAGTGATGGATCTGATTGGTTGGCTTGCTTATACGATTTCTTATCAAGAATTGCATTTGGAAATTAAGCTCTAGGTGAAGAGTTGTTTTCTCGTGACTTGTCTATATTTATATTATTATAGTAGTCCAACATGCTATTTTTAAAAAAAAAATAATATTGGGTCTCAACAAATTGTGTTTATATTATAAAAATTAATATAAAGATGTGAGCGGCTTGACTCAGATATGGATAAGTTCAAGAATTATGTGGACAAAAATTGATTTTTATCATCTTTGTTTTTGACTCATAATGTCGTTTCCTAAATATTTGATCAACTTACATATCCATTTAATATATTCGAAATAGTCAGGGAATAACCGCTCCGCTATACAAGTTTACTTGCAATGATATGGAAGTTTACTTGCAATGATATGGAAATTTACTTGCAATGAATTATGAATTCATTGAATTTCAAAGGCCAAATGTCTCTTCTAACAAAAAAAAAGAAAAAAAAAAAGGGCAAGTGTCTCTTATAACAAGAAAACAAGAGAGAGCGATTCTGTTTTGAGACAAGAATCAGGTTCTTAGCATACTCAACAATCAATACAAAACGTGACAATTATTATAATATTATATAGTTTTGATACAATCGAGCAAAGTGCAGACTGCAGAGAATCGTTCTTTACTTCACCTTGCAAACTTCTGAATAATTCGTCCGGTTCAAGCCTCTTTCATTTAGATCTCCGTATTATAATTTAAGCATACTATAAGTGTACGTACACATAAGTGTATAAACACTGGATCGTAGATCTTACATAGTAACATACATACATACACTATAAACCTGATTGATTATATATATATATATATATTGAAAATGGCATTGAATTGGGGCCCAGTCTTAATGTCGGTGATTCTGTTCATCGTATTGACGCCGGGAGTATTGTTTCAGGTTCCAGGGAAGACCAAAGTGGTTGAGTTTGGTGGTTTCCAGACAAGCGGCGCAGCCATTGTTATTCATACTCTCATCTTCTTTGCCTCCATTACAATCTCCCTTATTGTTCTTCATATCCACATCTACGCTGCCTAATTAATGCATCCATCGTCTCCTCGCTCTCGCCAAGTGCATCATTTAATTAATTTCCAAGTATTTTTGTTATTTGTGTCTAATTTGCTCGGCTTTGATTAATGACTCCCATTTATGTTATTGTACTGGATTTACAATGAATCTTTTGTCTTTATTATTTTGTAACTTCTCTGCTAATTTTATATGAACCATCATCATTGGACATTGATAAAGAAGCTTAAGCATGCGTACACGAGATCGATTATTCCTATTTCTGAATTATCATGTAAACATATAGTACAGATGTAGACACATAGTAATCATTGAAGACTTATATATAGTTAAATATAAAGTATAATAAGATATACGGCATTGACTTTACTCTATTAAGATGATAGCTAAGGTTACGTATGAAAAAACATGTGTAGGTATAGGTACAGATATGCTGAACTCTTCCAGTACCTAATTAATTAATTAATCAATCATCTCATCCTTCGACTCAAACTTTGGGTCGTGACCTATATAATCTGTGGGGCTAAGTGGGCTTTTAATAGATAAAAAAGTCCATATAATCTGCAATAGATACGGCCCATTTAAAAAGGTATTGAACAAGTGAGTGAATTACGCACGCGCGATGAAACGAATGATCTGCCTTGGCTGCTTCTCCAAGTAAAAAAAAAAAACACATACCTTCGTTAAATCCCTAGCGTCCATCTAGAAGCAGTGTAATCTGAGGATTCTGATTTTGCGGATCCTTAATCGGTAGAAATGGGATTGACGAATTTTATATTGACGGTGGCCGGAGTAGGCGCTGTGGTGATGCTACTGAGGAGTGACGTTAAGCAATCCGCCACTGTCTTTCGGCGCAACGTCAAGCACATCCGCAACTGGCTCGAAGAAGAATCTTCCTCCGCCGCCTCTAAGTTAGCTCTCTTTCTCTCTCTCTCTCGCTCATGATTCCTTATTTACAAATTTGTTGGTTTGGGGATTGTGTTTTCGTAAACCGGTTTAGTCTTTTTTATTAATCGGCGAACTCAGTTGGTGGAAAGCGTATTATATAAGATTGTCCACTTGGTGATATTATGATTCTATGCTTCAAACAGCTGTAGCTGTCTGTTTAGGTTGTAAGTAATTGGAATGGTAGAAAGTGAGTTCCTAGTAACAAGCTAGTCTTTTTGATGCCAATATTAACAAATTGGTTCTCTTAAATTATACCTTGTATCCAAGTATCTAGCTAGAGATCCATTTTTCTACAATGATATGTTGGAGATATTCCAAACCAGTTTGTTATGTAATCATTAGTTGTATATTCAAGGCTAATCTGAGGTTTGTTAACACTTGAGTTAAGAAACAGAAAAAGATGAATATATGTTGTTTGGTAGTATGGTATGATTGATCAGTGTTGTTATTAGTGATAAATCAGTATCAATTCAAAGCAAATTTTGTGTGTGTGACTGATGGATGAGTTGGATGTGGTTTTCAGGGCAGGGGAATCCATTAAACCAAAAGAAATAGAAACAAAGGTTCCCGGAAAGGACACTCCCAAAGAGAAGGATTAGTGTGGCTGTACCAAGAACGTTTTCCTATGACTTTGTCTACTTAACTACTTAGCTGTGAAATTTTGTTTTTATGTTTCAAGGGTTTTTTCTCAATCTCACCTCTTAACGTTAATGTATTCTTGGAAGTGAAACACAATAAAACATAGATTTTTGTCTTCTTTCATCTTCATTTGCATAACATTTTTTTTTCCATCCTCTTTATAACCGAAATTTATCCATTTTTTCCTCTTTCATCTCTCTCAATGCCTTGCTAGAGCATGGAACTCGTTAGAGTACTTTCGCAGACCTGACGAGCTACTAAATAGCAGCAGCTGTTTTCTTCAGCATTTGAACCGAACATGTTTTATCGGCGACCAGAAGAGAAAGAAAGTCAAATAAAGGGGAACAAAATTAGTCTTTAAAAATGCCCAATAGAGGCCCAATGTACCCGTATTCTAGTTTTCCGCCAATGTTTTCCAGTGGTCATTTTTCACTTGTCACTGGGAATTTGAAAATTTCTGGGGGATTTCGAACGTAGACTTCAGCTTCGTTGGTCGAAAAATTGGCGAAGCTCAGACTATTAACTATGGCAGTGTTGACGTTTTCTGTCCTCGCTCCCGTCTCCGGCATCGTTGAACCACCAGCATCATCCTCCTCCGCCACAATTGGCTGGAAGAAACCGTACCCCAATTCGTCACGACCTCCGTAATCTTTCATTCATTTAGTGCTCTTAATCGCTACTTGATTGCTTACGGTGTTTGATGTTATTGTTTCTGTGACAGGTCAAGATTTAGGAGGACGAAGAACCCTCGGGTAATCTCTTGCGATTATTCTTGCCTCGAGGTGGGTTTCAAATTTTTCACTTACTCTATTTGTTAAGTAAAGCTGTGCATATGCGTTGAGTTTTTTTTTTTTTCTTTTACATGTGATTCGTATTTAGAGCCCTATCCGACTCTGGTTCAGATAGTTGGTTCGTAATTTTTTTTCTTTGTAACTGATCGGTCCTTTATAATGTCTTCATTGAAATTCAAGGTAAAGGATGTCTGTTACCGTCCTCCTGGAATGGAGTTGAATATCTTGAATGGAGTTAATTTTTCTCTGCGCGAGAAAAGGTAGTTCGAGTGTTTGTTTAGGTCCTTTTATTGGTTTGTCCATTGCTGGAATTTCAATGTTTGTTCCGTGGACTCTTTGTTTTTTCTTTTTCTTTTTTTGTGGAGGTATCCTGTATTAACATATGTACTAAAGAGTTTTATGTTTTTGCAGCTTTGGGTTGATTTTTGGGAAGAGTGGGAGTGGTAAAACCACCCTTTTGCAGGTTCATTGTTTCCCTATCTCCTTATTATACACAGTTCAACGGCGCTCTTCATTGAGTTTTAGTCTTCGCAACTTTCTGGTTCTTCTTCCTCTCTTTTGCAGCTTCTTGCTGGGCTAAACAAACCAACATCAGGTTCCATTTGCATCCAAAGATATGGGGATGATGGCCAACCAAAGGCGGATGCTGAGTTGCTGCCCACTGAAAGGGTTGGCATTGTTTTCCAGTTTCCAGAGAGGTAATAGTTTGTCTATCTTATTAGGTACGGTGGCTGCTGTTCAAGTGACAAGAATAATATGATGTGGTTTTCTTTTGGTGTGGACAGATTCTTCGTTGCAGATAATGTGCTAGATGAAATTACTTTTGGCTGGCCAAGGCAAAAAGGTAGTTTGCAGCTAAAGGAGCATCTGACTTCGAATCTTCAAAGGGCGTTTAATTGGGTATCCCACTCCCCCTGGTTTGCTCAGTGGTTATATTGTGTCCAGCGATCAGTCTTTTAGTAGCTTTATTCTTGTATTGTTAGGTTGGTTTAGACAACATCCCACTTGATAAAGATCCCCAGTTACTAAGTGGAGGGTACAAGCGTCGGCTTGCATTAGCTATCCAATTGGTGAGAACAAATGATTTTTGACGTATTTCAAAGTATGACCTGTTCTAAATAGTCAAGCCTTTGTAGGTGCAAACTCCAGATTTACTGATACTGGATGAGCCCCTCGCTGGTCTTGGTATGATTTGCATCCTGCTTCTTCTAATTCTTGTGGTGTTCTAGATTTACCTATCCAGGAGGAGGGTGCTTGATGTCCTTTTCTCCCAGAATTTTCTGCGTGTCATTCTTCACAGAATATGTTCGCGTCTGCGTCTTTGGAAATCGTTTTGCATATGCTCTGCATTTGATTTTCTTTTGCATGAAGATCAGTTTTCTCATACTATCTCATCATTGATTTTTTTTCTGCAAACAGATTGGAAAGCACGTGCAGATGTTGCAAAACTCTTGAAGCACCTTAAGAAGGAACTGACGTTACTTGTTGTAAGTCATGACCTAAGGTATGCTCATTTTTGTACCTCGGAGCCTCTATGTTTGTGACTATTTGGAATATATACTACCATCGTTTCCCTAGAAAAATCAATCCTGGTATATTCATCGTGACCTGGCTTTACGTCATAAATCCAATATTTTCCATTAATTGCAAGTGTATGCTTCTCTCTTGCCTTTTGTATAAACCCTGCTCCAGAGAGTTAGCAGCCTTGGTCGACCAGTCTTGGAGAATGGAAACAGGTGGTGTTCTTCTTGCAGAACGTCCACCACTTTAGTTCAGTGTTCACTACTGGGGAAGGTCCGTGCCAGGTTTGGCTCGGATGCTATTCAATTTTTCCAGGTATTGTTAGAAAAAAAAGTGATATAAGCTTACCCGGCATAAGTCTTTTACCTCATGAAATTTAAAGATACCCGTTCATCTTTTATGGTCAATTGTCTATGTAAGTTCTTTGTATAGGACATAATGAATGTTATGGGTTATCAGTTGATAGATAAACAGAGTGTATCTCTAATGAGATTAAGACATATAATTGGATTTGAATAAATGATTATGCCGGCATTCTCTTGATTTTAGTACTCCAAACAGTGTATATGAGATATATTGCAATTATAACACCCTGCAAGTCTGTAACAGTTATTATCACATAATGGGGCGTAATAAACATTAAGTTTTAACACATTTTTCCCCTATCATACCACACAATTCACGCATGCATGAAGTGACATAATACACTCACACTCCTTAATTTAAGTATTTCTTTGATCCCTTTGCTACAGCTCCAACACGAAGTCTGCAAGTAAATTATCGATTGTCAGCTGGTTTGGTCACAAGCAAAACACTTGTGCACGCCGAAATGTCAGTGTATCAAACAAATTGTTTTCGAACAAAATTCCTACATATTCGTGAAAATCCAGAATCGTGTTTGTTCTTTGTGTTAGATGGACTTATGCTAGCATATATTAATTGCTTATGGTGGTGCACTTACAGTCTCCGTCTGTTTTGATCCAGTGTTCTCCGGTTTTAGCTGAGCGAGAACTCAGTTCATACTGGATACATCTTTTACTTGCCTCGTAACAGGGGTTCACCTTTTCGAATGCTAAGTCAATAGAATTTGCGTTGCTGTTTTCTGGATTTGCCATGCTGCTGTGTATTTCTCTTTCCATTAGGGAGTCTTTTGGATGTACTTTTCTATGGAAAACTTGTACCATCTGCATTCCTTACACGAAATTCAAGCTGTTAGGAGCAAGTTTTCCATTGGAGCGTGATAGCTAATTCTGCGAGCTCCAGAAAATGCCATCAAAGGGATAAATCATCTGAAGTTTGGTGTACAATATAAAATTTAGCTTGTAACGCACAGGCGTTTTAGATTATATGATTTTTGAAAAAGCAGAGCAGAAAACGCCACACCTTTTGGAACTTCTTCTTTGTGGAATCCACTTCAGTTTTACCATTGACAGGGTTCCTTATGGACGGATGTATCTTTTTCAGTACCTTCTTCAGAAGATGCTTGGCAGACTTGTGAGCTGAACTGGTTTGCTTCTTTTTCCTCCCATATATGTTTTCTAGTTGTTTATCTTGTACTTCTGTTATTTGAAACAGTTCACCTAGTGATGCCCTTTCCTTCTTCCCTACAATCTTTGTTTCTGAGGATTCATTTAAAGAACCAAAAAGATACTCTTGGAGTGGGAACTTCATTGGCAGATTATCGTCTTCAGCATCTAGTCCCTCAATGGCCTCAATGGTGGATGCAATAGTGTTTGTGTCGCTATTTCTTCCTGATGGTTGGTGGTAACCTTCTTTAGCTTCAGCCTCAAGGAACTTCTCCAATTCATTGTTAATGAGCTTCAAATCATTCTCTGTCACATCTGTAGTATCGACTGCTGTGTCCCCAAATGACATGCCAAATGTTGGTGTTGCTGGTTCATCCAGAAATGTCTCTCCGCCAAGGGTACCAATCGCAAGAAACCCATGAAAAAAATCACTGTTTCTCTTATCGTTAAAGTTTTCTTCTTTGTCACCATTGCCTCCTGTGAAGGAACATTCCTGGAACAGATTAACCTGTTTTTTACATCCCGTACTGTATCTGGAGCCAGCACATGTTGTGGGGTAAACATCTTGGCTATCAAGGGATGAATGAGCTGAAAGGATGGAATAGCTGCTACCTGAAATGGAATTCTCATGTGAAAGAAGAAGAATTCTTGATCATTTTAGAAAAGTAAGAACAGCCTCTGAGGTTTGGAAAAAGATGCATTTGCGCAGGAAATCGGGAAGATACAGAGTATTTGTAACAGGCACGATGGCATTTAGTGAATGATACTCGCTAGGGAGAGATCTTTTATAACCCACAAAATTGACTCTTAAGAAAGAGTTCGTGTCAGGCAAATTGAGTTGGTGAGCTTCAATTGCTAGCTGACTCTCATCACAATGCTTTCACACGAGCACATGACCCTTACTAGGTCAGCAGTTAAATTATCTAGATATGGATGTTAAAGCAGCTGGGATAATTATCCTGCACTGGAATGTCTGCTAAGTCCTATTGCTAAGATTCAAAGATGGTTCCTATTCTTGTTCCCACATATTTGACAAAAAAAGAAGCATCAGAGGAGTACGGTCAACTTACCAGTTGTAGCATCTTTCATTGGCTCTTTGCTATTCTCCCGGAACTTATGATGCATCCAGCCCCAAAACTGCCAGAAAATAAGTTTTGGTAATTGTGAGCAACAAGTTAGTTAATGTTTTTGTTGTAGATAGAAAACGTACCTTCATTTTTGTGCTTCAGTTGCCACAATACTAGAGGAGAAAGTGACTTTTATAGAGAACCATGCTACTTGAAATCTCTTCATGTAGCAGTGAATTGGTTGCAACAGTATCTCAAGTTCTTTAGCTTGAAGACAGTTGAGACCAACACCAAGAAAGTACAAAGTGTTGGTTGGCCATTCTCTTTCAAGATCACATCAAGATCAAGTTCTAGGGCCAATTACAGAAATGAGCCCCTACTGTTGTGGTTACATGACGCGTAAAATCATTGGTGGAGTTGTTATCCGTAATTACAATCATTAATCATCTCAGGTATTACTATATGGTCATAATTGAGAGTTTCTGTTTCATAAAACTGTGGCTTTGATGTGCCGTTCATGACCCACTAATTTTACAGCATACACATATAGTGACTGCATATTCGATGTTTGCTATTGCTTGGTGTTGTGTAGACCTTGAATTTTAGACATTCTTTCCTGCAAATTGCAATGAAATGATTCATCCATCTCTTGCACGCAAGAGGGGATCTTGAAATTCTGTTTGAATTCTAGTTAAACAGCCATTGTGACTGGTTTGTTTTACATTGGTGCTGATTTGCATAGATTAATATAGTTTGGTTTGAAACAACAGCAAATACTGGCTTCTTGCTCAATTATAGTGACTGAGGCTGCATTATGCTGTAATAATTTTCCAATATAAAAAGTACTAATTTTGTCGACCTGGCTGTCTCCGACAAGAAGAAACTGCATTTAGATTGATTAAGATCATTCAGAAAAAAGTAAACAAAGTGTGCTTTTTCTAGGAATCATATGGGAGTTCCGAGACAAAACAATGAAGACTTTCGCGCTAGTTGATTCAGACAAACGAAGCTGTCCACGAGTGTTGTTTGCTTCAGTGTTTTTTTAAGATTACAACACGTAATCCTATGGGTATGTTCTCCTCTATCAGTTATCATACACCCATTTCCTTAGCAATAGAAACACATAGTTTTGTGTTTGGGTAGATTAAGTAAGAATTTGTTAGTGGTAAGTGGTAAACAAGGATTGCATCGTAGTGAACCATGAACCTAAGTGCCGTGTGTATAACACACATAAACACAATGCAGATTAGATTAGTTTGAACAAATATGAATGGATAAGTGATAAAGCAAACAGGTTAATTTATGATCAAAGAAAAGCATATTGGGTTGAAACAAAGGAACAATGGAGAAAGGAACAAGCAGAAATAGGTGAAATTGGTATGGGACCAAGAGAGAAATAGTACACTTTTGTGCCAGATTTAAACAAACTTACAAATGCTAAATTTTGCAATCTGGAGTCACTTCCACTCCCACTCCATTATTTTTGATTTCTTAGAATGTGATCGACGTGTCTCATTTTCGCTTCCTGTTACGCAATCATATCTTCTTTCGGTATAATATCCAACATTTCTACTTTCCTTACTATATCGGAAACTCAAATATAATTCATCTAGTGGGTCCTCCTCGGTCCTTACAGAGAGACCCCAGCTGAAAATTATCAAATTGATATAAATTGTACTATATGGCAAGATATAAAATTGTTAATCTTATTTAACTGCTTGAAGTACCCCTGAGCACGGATCGAATATCGAAAAATTTAAAATATCTGAATCGGTCGAATTCGTATTTTTATTATCCGTGGATATTCATACGTGGATCTATGTGGATCCAAATCTAAATCATTAATACATTACATAATTTTTTTTATAAATGAATAATACCATATTTATTATAAAAATGGTAAGAAAATAAATATACAAATTTATGGTATTAAAAATTTTACAGAAAACATCAAATATGTTAATGTTTCTTATAATTTATATTAAACGATTATTTATAGTTTAATATAATTTATGATTGAGAATTTAAAATAATTATACACATTAACACTTTTAAAATTATTTAACATAAATCTTATTATATCAAGAAGGGTTTCTCAAAGTTAGTAATTAAAAGGATTCTTCCACGTGTCAATCTAACGATCATAAAATATTCGGTGATATATTTAAAACAATTAAAAAAAGAAAAAAGAATCTTATTATATAAATAACGTTTCTCAAAGTTAGTAATTAACCGGATTCTCCCACGTGTCAAATCCAACGATCATAAAATATTCGGTGATATATTTAAAACAATTAAAACAAGAAAAAAAGAAGATAAACATAACTATATCATAAAAATATTTATATATATTTGAAATCCTATTAAATGAAGGAAATAAATCCTAACATAAAAAGTAAAAGTAAATAATAGTTATATCATAATCTAAAAATAATAAAGTTGTTAATATTCTAAAAAGAAAAAAAATTCAATAAAATAATTAGATATATTATATGAAGAATGGTTTCTCAAATCATATTAAGTAAAATAAGGTTTTCCAAAGTTACTAATTAACATGATTCTTCCACATGTCAAATCTTTCATAAAATTCTATGTATTTTTATATTATAAAATAAAATAAAAATATTTTTTAAATATATTTACCTCTATCAAGATTTATCTTTATTTGCAATCCTAACACAAAAAAGAATTTTAAAACATCTTATTATATAAAGTAAGGTTTTCCAAAGTTACTAATTAACAAGATTTCTCTACATGTCAAATCCAATGATCATAAAAAATTTTGTATTTTTCTATTATAAAATAAAATAAAAAATATTTTAAAAATATATTTACCTCTATCAAGATTTATCTTCATTTACAATCTTAACACAAAAAAGAATTTTAAAATAAAAATATGTATAAATATTTATCTCTTCCTAATTATAAATAAATTTCAGAGAAAATTGTAAAAATGCCCCTCAAATGAGGACATTTTCATCATTGCCCCTATTTTTTGAACATTTTCAAAAAATGCCCTTCATTATTGAGAAATGAGCAAAATACCCTTATATTATTACTTTTTATATTTTTTCAAATTTTTTTCCCACCAAAAAAACTGCCAAATTTTTATAAGAGAGCTTATAAAATTTATAAGGCTTTATAACAGAGCTCATAAAATTTATAAGGCTTTATAAGAGAGCTTATAAAATTTATAAGGTGTTTATAAAAATTTTGTAAAGCTTTATAAGCGAGCTTATAAAATCTTGGCGAGAAATTTTTTTTCTGGTGGGAAATTTTTTTTTGCGGGAAAATTTTTTTATTGGCGGGAAAATTTTTTTTTGTGAAAAAAATCACAAAAAAAAACTTTTTTTAAAAGAATTTTGAGAGTATTTTTGTTTTTTTTTTTATTAGTGAGTGACATTTTTGAAAAGAGAAATTTCAGAGGATATTTTTCAAAATGGTACACTAAAAAGGGTATTTCTTAAAATTCCTCTAAATTTTAATAGAAGGTAATTGTCGATATCTAAAAAATATATAATTAAACAAATTAATTTGCAAAAAATATCTTATCTTATTATATAAAGTAAGGTTTTCCAAAGTTACTAATTAACAAGATTCTTCTATGTATCAAATTGAACGATTATTTTTTCGTATGTTTATATTTAAATATAAAAATAAAAAAATATAAAATAGATATTTATCTCTATCCAAAATTATCATTTATTTACAATCCTAACACAAAAACATTGTAAAATAACAATAAAAATTGATCTTTTCCTAATTATAAAATAAATTTCAATAGAAGATAATTTTCGATATTTATAAAATATATAATTAAAAATAAGAATTTGTAAAAAAAATTTGCAAATATTTTTATGATCTGAACCAAAAAAATCCTAACAAAGGATAATCGTCAATATGTCTCTCCATAACTAAATATTTACCTATGTAAAATTTCTAATCTAAAAAAGAATCATAATTCAAAAAAGAATTTGTGAATATCAATTGTTATATATACATAAACAAACAAATTGATGATTTCATGAAACTTTCGATATTTTCCTACCTCTATCAAATTTTCACAAAATAAGTTTCATTACTAATCTTATTATATAAAAAAATATTCTATTAAAATTATTTATAAAAAAAAATATATATAAATATTTGATATTTTGAATAATATCTATCTATAAAGATTTTCTTATCCAATAATTGTTAAAAAAACTTAAAATTAAGAGGTATTTTAAGAAATGCCTTTTTTGACATACCATTTTTTGAAAAGTGACATACTATTTCTCTCTCCCAATTTCCAAAGGAAATAGTAGGTTTTGAAAATAGGTATGTCAAAAAGGGCATTTTTGAAATTCCCCCAAAACTTAATTGTAACAAAAAGTAATTTTCATTACTAATCTTATTGTGTAAGAAAATATTATATTAATAATTATTTATAAACAACAAAAATAGAGATATATATATATATATATGATATTTTAAATAATATATATCTATAAAGAAATCCAAATCTAAAAAGATATATATATATATATTTATATATATATATATATGAGGAATTTTAAGATATGCTCTTTTTGACATGCCCCTTTTCAAAAAATGTCCATTCGTGCTTATTTCTTTCTCCCAATTTCCAAAAAAAATAATAGATTTTGAAAATGGGCATGTCGAAATTGGCATTTTTGAAATTTCCCCTATATATATATATATGATCAATCATAACAGAAGATAATTATCTAAAGATCTCCACAATATATATTATATTTGTATATATAATTCTAACCTAAAAGAGATTTTTGTATATATAATCCCAATCTAAAGGGAAATTCTGAATATCAATTGATATATATATATATATATATATACATAAACATATAGATGATTTTTTCAATTCTTTCCAACTTTTTAAGATCTCTCTAACTTTTCAGCCTCTCTCCAATAGTTATTTCTCTTTCGTTTACATCCAACATAATCAAGGCAAACAAGCAAAAATGATAAACATTTTAAATTTGTTGTATTATTATTATTTTATTTTACTATTATTAACATGATATCTTATCATCTTATTATATAAACTTAGGTTTCAAAGTTACTCTAATAGGATGATTACTGTAATAGGATGATTGCATGATCAAAATTTTCATGTATTTACCCTTTTTTAAAATAGATATAACATATCTTTAAATATATTTTTTCAGTATTTAGCTTTATCACAAAATATTTATTTTTATTTACAAAATTTTCAAGCGCAAAAAAATTTCTAGGTATGAAGATTAAATTTAATTCAAACCATCTCGTGCATTACACGGGTCCTTAACTTGTAATATATATTATAGAAAATCATACACTAAATATTCTAAATTAGGTCGGATCCGGATATCCGGAAGAAAAATATTATTATCCGATCCATAGATTCATAATTTTATTACTCAGATCGAGATCCGTTAATCCCAGATGCCCGAAATTTCGGGACGAATCACAAATTAGATCTCATATCTCAGATAATATGTCTAGGCGTGATATGAACTAAAACTAAATTGAAGCGGGAAAAAAATACTTACATTTCAATTTTGGAAATATCTTTAGCGGTTGTGGTATAAGATGTAGCTAATGTGGTGACGATGTGGAGACAATTAACCTATTTAAATGTTCTCCGACAACTCAGACTTGGACACTTTTGTGTATACCTTATGCGGTTGGCATTTTCCCAGGAAATATAATTTGGTATAATCTAGATCATCTTTTTCGGCGTATCCCACACCAAATGGATGTCAAGATTTTCGCATGGATTATCTGACATATTTGGAAAGCAAGAAACGAACACTATTTTTGGGTATTAACAAGGATCCAAGAGATATTATCCTTCATATGGAAGTAGATTCTATGGAATGGTCCACAACTAGAAGGGAGGTTGTTGAAGCTCGACAACATGGGGTTTTACCTACGAAGTGGTCGAAGATGGCAATTCCTTCTTCTAGCAATTCAAGTTTCATTAGGTATAGATGTTTTGTAGACGGATTTTATAAAAATTCGGATCTACACTCCAATCTTAGTTGGATTTGATTTCCAGACTTTGTGGAAGGAGAGTGTATGGGGTCTGTGGTGTCCAAAAAAGCCTTTTAGCGCTACATTCAGAAATTGAAGCTTTGTTTTGGGCATTGGAAACTCTCATGTCCATCTAAGTTAATGAAATTGAGATAGTGACCTAAAAATAATGATGCAACCTGAAGAGTGGCTGCCTTCTAACCATATCATAAGGACTTCTTGATGTTAAAGTCTCTTTTTTTACTTTATCTCTTTATGCAATCCTGAAATTTTCAAATCATAAACTTGATGTTCTCACTTGAGTATTAGACCATCAACTATTGGTTTATTGTTGTAAACTTTCTTTGCCTTATAGAAATTTATCAATATTGTATAAGTTGATAGAAAGATAAAAAAATATCTCCAGCACTAAAATGACTAACTAATTCTATCATAACTAGATGAATCTCCGTGTCTTGCACGGGACAAAATTATATTTTTTGTATATACATATATATATATATTATTAGAAAATCAAATATTAGGTTTTATCTTTTATATATCTAAGTTTGTATTATGTATAAACATATATATATGTTAGTAATAAGCGTATACATATATATGAGTTTGATTTTTTTTTTCCGTCATATATATATATATATATGTGTGTTTGTTTATTTATAATTAGTAGTTGCTTACTATAAATTATTTTATAATTTAAGAATATAACTATATTATTAGAAATGTGTCTATATTTTTTTAATTGTATTATACAAAAAAATAAAAACTTATGCAATAAATATTATAATTTTGATCAAAAGAAATAATATTTATTAAAATAGAAAAAATCTAAAACAATAAATAGATTAAAAAACAACAACAAATTAAAAGAATTTTTTTCTAAAAGTAAAAACCACGAAACGAAAGTTTGGCTTTGTGATCCTATAAACTGATCCCACACACATAAGATTTATTCACGTCATTATCAACACCGTAGCGATGCCAAAAATTGTTGTACTTTACGAATGTTAAAAATCATTAGTGTTATGAGAAAAGTTACGAGATAAGTCTTAGATAGAAATTGTTTGATAAAATTTTCTTATTAGGATTAGGAGTGAAATTTTAAAATAGATAACGATTAGAAATATTTTTGTATGATATACCCTAAATATTATAAATTAGTTAAGATATGGTGTTATATTTATTTGTAAATATTAGGAATATCACTTATTCTAATTAATTTTTTTTTATGTAATGATTTTAATATTTCCTTTTTCAAAAAGTTTTCCGAATTTGGAAACCAGTTTGTTCTTCACAATATAGTGTATTTTATCACCCTAAAAGATATATTACTTAATTTGAAAATATTTTTAATCATTATAAAAATATTCAAATAAGTAAATTATTAGTAACATACCTTAGAATCACAAAGAACTTTATCAATGGTTTACCCTTGTTTTTTAGTGTATTTTTTTCAGCGTTTTAGATTTTTAACTTTAATCTTCCAGGTTTATTTGCAAGGTTTCAATGAAAAAATTTCTAAGAAAGACATGATTAATATAAAAAAAAATTAAGAGAAAAAAGACTGCTTAATTCGTTGTGAGTAAAAAGCAGGTAGAACTCGTTGGTGTTGTAAAATATACTTGGGATGTGTCTTAAATAGATTTTGGTTAATATTTTTTCTATTAGAATTAGAAATATTTTTTGTTTGATTTTCCCTAAATATAAGGGATTAGAATTTGAAATATCTCAATACAATATATTTTGGTTGTTTTGTATTGTGTTGTCCAATATAAACAAACAACCCAATTTAAACAAATAATAAAAAATTAATATTTCTGATCGATAATAATAATATATTATTTTTAAATCCGACAAAAAAAAATAGTATTATTTAAAATTTATTTATTTACTTACCTATTAGTTAGATATCTTTAAGTCGTCATTCTATTAATTTAATCCAAAAATAGAATCTGGTAGAGAATCCGTTGGCTTAATTGTGGTTGTGTACATGAAAGAGATCTTGAAGTTATAAGTAGAAGTACGGTAAGTTCCAGTTGCAGGAGAAACTTGTAGGTTTGTAATGATTTTAGTACTTCCTTGTTCAAGAAGTTTTTCGAATTTAGAAACCAGTTCATTTTTCACAATACAGTGAATTTTATCAGCCTAAAATATATATCAATTAATTAGAAAATATTTTAAATCATTATAAAGGTATTCACATAAATAAATTTTTAACAACATACCTTAAAATCACAAAGAACCATATCAATTATTTGACCATATTCTTTAGTGTATATTTTTCAGAGTCTTAGAATTTTAACTTTAATCCTCCATGTTTACTTGCTGGATTTCAACGAAAAAATTTCAGAGAAAGATATGATGAAGAAAAACAAAAATTGAGAGAAAAAGGTGGTAAATCGTTGGTGGTAATATTGTTGGTGTTGTTAAATTTGTTCCAGATGTTTATTATATATACTTCCATTAAAAATTTTGTTCTATTAGGATTAGGAATATCTTTTGTTTGATTTTCCCTAAATATAAGGTATTTGGTTAATCATTGAATAAATGTTCTTATCATATTTAACAAGCAAAATTTGTTTAATTAAGGATCTTATCATAATCTTAACAAACTTATTTTGTTAAAACAACTTAGAAAAAACGTAGCCAAATTATGGTTTTAAAATATAACCAATCAAATTATGGTTCAAATTCAAATACGACCAATCAAATCAATAATAAGTTATTGCTATAAAAAAACAAAGATACAACCAAATCATGTGACAAATTATCTAAACAAATTTCATTCGGACAAATTCGTTATCTAATAATACAAATCGACGCTAAAATTTTAAATCTATATTATATTATTATAAATTATACGAATAATTCAACGCTAAGATTTTATTATAATAAAGATTAGAATTTAGATAACTGAATAATATCCTTTAATAAGAAGTTATAAGGTTTGGGCTCAGCTTTAGAGTTTAGATCGACCAGAAAGTTTATTTTCAATTTCATTAACAAGATTTTTTCTGTTCATAGATTAAAAACCAGAATTATCAGACAGAATGCAAAGTATACGGGGTTCCATTAAAATTTGTATATAATAAATTAAAAATGCGGTGGTTGCCATGAATGTGGTGATGAATGAACTTAAGTTTCGATTGGACCAAGATGTTGAGCTTTCTAATTGGGCCTTTTGTTGTTATAGGTTTTTGGCCCAGGAATACAATAGAAGCTTCTTCTTCCTGCAAACGGCAACGTCTCTTTCTCTGTTATCAATCCGTTAATGACAGATTGATTCCGTCAGCAACAAACTCTTGGCGTGAGCTGATTCTATTTGAATCATCACGGTTTCCGTATGGGTTTGGTGTGAGATCGAGAGTACGAGTGTGGATTTCATCTTTCGCTGTTGTATTGTTTTTTCTCTCTGGGTTTTATTCTTAGCTATTGATGTGAGGGATGATAGCAATTGAGAGAGAGTGCTTGATCTTGTAATCACGATTGTTCTTCTCTGGATATTAGTGGATTCTCCGGCGATTGTGATCCCGGCGTGAGTAGGCTGCTGTATTTTACAGTGGAGGCCGAACACGTATATCGTTGTGTCTTCTTCGTTTCTGCTTCTCTTCATATTCTTTGTTTTCTTGTTTTGTGACTCGATCAAAGCTCTCGAAACGATCACGGTTTTACAACAATGCCTTGTCATTTTCCTCAAGAAAACATGAAAGACATTTGCTATGTTTTGCAGATTATCTGATGGGTCACAATTGGTTTAGTAATAAAGAGAAAGTGTGAATTGTGATTTTGGGTCACAAGTCACCTTTTTGGACTGGGCCAGTATGAGTTTGACTGCTAATCAATGGACTGGTTCATCAACCTGAAATGTTGACGTCAACTTATCGGCGGGACCTTAATTAACCGTTTTTTCAAGTCCCCGACTATGAATCCTGCGGCGGAGCTTGCGGTAAGGATCGGCCGTGAACTTCTGAAGGTTTCCGGAAGCTCTAGGTCGGCTCGGATATGGAGTTCATCAGTTGAACAGAGCCTTCACAGTCTCGGTTTTCGTCACTCAATAAGTCCTTCGCTTGTGGCTCGAGTCATTGACCCGTTCCTCTTGAATCACCATTCCCTCGCTCTCGGCTTCTTCAATTGGGCTGCTCAGCAACCAGGTTACTCTCACGACTCCATCTCTTACCACTCTATCTTCAAGTCTCTTTCGCTTTCTCGACAGCTCTCCGCCATGGACGCTCTCTTCAAACAGGTCAGATCGCACAAAATCCTTCTCGACTCATCTGTGTATCAAACCCTCATTGATGCACTTGTGTTGGGTAGGAAAGCTCAGAGCGCGTTTTGGGTTTTTGAAGAAGCTCTTTCGACGGGTCGGGAAATTCATCCCGATGCATGCAATCGTCTTTTAGCTTCTCTAACTTCTGATGGGTATTCTGATTATGCTCATAAACTGTTTGTTAAAATGCGCCAAAGAGGTATTTTTCTGAATACTCTTGGCTTTGGCGTGTACATAGGAAGGTTCTGTAGAAGTTCCGAAACGACTCAGCTCTTGAGAATGGTGGATGAGGTGAAAAAGGCTAATTCGAACATCAATGGCTCCATTATTGCACTGTTGATTCTCGATGGTCTTTGTAAGTCGTCACGAGAAATGGATGCTTTCTACATTTTGGAAGAGCTGAGAAACATAGATTGCAAACCGGATTTTATGGCCTATAGAATCATTGCTGAAGCATTTGTATCTACTGGGAATCTGTATGAGAGACAGGTCGTCCTTAAGAAGAAGAGAAAGCTCGGAGTAGCACCCAGGAGCAATGATTACCGAGTTTTCATCTTGGATTTGATCACCGCTAAACGATTAGCAGAGGCCAAGGAAATAGCTGACGTTATTGTGAGTGGAAATTTCCCCATTGATAATGATATCTTAGACACGTTAATCGGATCAGTTTCCACAGTCGATCCAGATTCTGCTGTTAGTTTCTTAAATTTCATGGTAAGCACAGGGAAATTGCCTGCAATTCGGACTCTGAGCAAATTGAGTAAGAATCTTTGCAGGCACGACAAGAGTGACCATCTCGTAAAGGCTTTTGAGCTTTTGTCAAGCAAAGGTTATTTTTCAGATCTCGAGAGTTACAGTCTGATGATATCGTTCTTGTGTAAGGCCGGGAGAGTCAGAGAAAGTTACAATGCTTTGCAGGAAATGAAGAAGAAAGGGCTTGATCCGGACGTATCACTCTATAATGCTCTCATCGAAGCTTGTTGCAGAGCGGAAATGATTCGTCCAGCAAAGAAACTATGGGATGAGATGTTTGTGGAGGGCTGCAGAATGAATGTGACGACATATAATGTACTTATCAGGAAATTGTCAGATGAAGGTGAGGCAGATGAGTCTTTGAGGCTGTTTCAGAATATGCTTAAGAAAGGAATAAAGCCAGATGAAACAATCTATACATCGCTCATTGAAGGCCTATGCAAGGAGACAAAACATGAATCTGCTTTGGAAGTCTTCAGAAAGTGTGTGGAGAGGGATAAAACAGGTTCAACAAGAGTATTAAACGCCTTTGTCTTAAATCTATGCAGCAACGGTGAGTGAAGACTTATGATAGTTTTAATTTTTTGTTGCCATCAAGTCAAGTCTCAGGCTGATTCATTATGTTCGATATTTGTGTGTATAGGCCATTTTAGTGAAGCGTCACAGCTGCTACGCAAGCGAGAACAATTAGAACACACAAGTGCACATGTCGTGTTGCTGAAAAGTGTGGCAGATGCGAAAGAAGTTGAGATAGGAATCAGACATATGAAATGGATCAAAGAGGTATCTCCATCTCTTGTCCACACCATTTCCTCAGACCTGTTGGCTTCTTTCTGTTCATCATCTGATCCTGATTCCATTCTTCCGTTTATTCGTGCCCTTGATTAAACTCACATAAATACACCAATAAGCATATAGTTATTACACCAACTAGATTCCTCAAAACTTTTTTTTTTCTCTCTTTATTCGGTGCTGATGCTATACCTCTCAAGTTGTAAAATCGACATCTCTGCGTAACTTTACGGTACAAGTCGTTTAGTGTCTATGTAAGAATCATTCTAATGAATTTATTTCATACGGTATTTGCCACTCAGCGAAAGAGAGGGTGACAAGTGATTGGTGAATCGATTGTATGAAGAAGCATTGTGAAGAAGTATTCTCTAAATTTTTAAGTGAAAAGCAAAATTAAAATCAGCAACGAATGTATCATATAACATTGATGTAAAATTAGTGACGTTAAAGGAATCAGCGTGTACGGATTAAACAGGTTCTCGTATTGACGCAACGGTCGGTCAAAATCACGGATTTTTGTTGGTGGGCGTCCACGTAATCTTCAGTGGGGACCCCCTTAGGCGATTATTTCTTCCGCTCTTAACAGTTATAACGGTTTAGATTTTAGGTCATGAATAAACCTCTGCGTTCTTGTCTTCTTTTAGTTTAAAATATATAACAATTAATTTTTGTAAAACTAAGATCAACAAGACAAAAGCGACGATGTTTTGACCAAAATTAAGGTTAAATGTTCTTTAATTTTTGCAAACCATCAGTTGTTGAGTTTTTAAAGATAAAGAAAGCTAATAAGTAATTAGAGATGAGTAAACAGTTCATATATTAAAGATAGTGTGATTAAGATACAAAAGAGTTAAGCTTAAAACAAACGCACCACTCTTACTGTCTCTAATTCAACACTATAATCTACTTAACCTAATGCTTTTTTTTTTTTCGTAAAATGTAGAAAATGAAAATAGAAAGGGAGATGAGTCGAAGAAGTCGACTTAGAGGATATCATAGCCAGAGAGCACCAGCATCTTTGAGAAGAGGAACAAGTGAACCATTGATATGTGAAGCCATAACTCTCTCCATTGCTCCTACCATCTTCCCTCCAATGAAAACGACCGGAAGTGCCACCGGCGAAGTAGAAGCACCGCCTGAGCAGCCGAGGAGACGGAGGAGAGCTCGGTGGATATCAACACCGTAAGGATGGAGGTCAAGCTCGTGAACAGCGGGACTAACTCCCATTCCACGAAAGAGACGCTTCACAGCATGACACATGCAACAAGTGCTTACACTGAATATAACCACCGCATTCTCCGATGCCATTGACTCAATCCTCGCCAGTGTCTCCGACGGAAACACATTTATGTTGTTCATCTTATTATTCAACGACACCATCCCACGAGATTCTGTTTTGTATTGCATTCTTTGTTTTGTCTGTGAGAGAGATTTAGAGAAAGAGTTGGTTTGGGAGAGAGTGTTTTTGATGGGAAGATTGTGAGAGACATGAAACCTATTTATACTAGCTGAACAATATTAGTATTTTTAAATAATAATTCTACAAGGTGAAGTACGAAAATATTTACTTTTTTTATAATAAAAAAGTACTAAATTAGTTGGTAGGATTTTTATTTATGCTCTATATATATGCCAAATGATAACATCGTAATTGATGTGATAGTCATGGTTGTTAGTTTTTTTAGTTATATAATTGAATGATATTTTTGAACATATATTATATTAGTTTTTAAGATTTTTCCAAAACAATAAAGTAGAATATTTTTTTCAGTTAAATAGGTTAGTAGAATAATGGAATTGTTGGTAATGGATATCTATCATTCTTGTCGGTTTTCTTTGTAGTATTATCAATCTAACACAATTGCACTAGCTAGCTAGTTTTGTCTCCAAAATTGGTCCAGTATATTAATATATTTATATATATATATATATATATCATTAAATCAACAAATGTTAAACTCTATAACACAAACGTGACTAGATAATCAAATTATTGATGAGAAATTAGCTGAATGTAAATACTTAACCATTTGACTGCAGATATTCATATATATATATATATATATAGATACAAAAAACATGATTAAAAAATAGTGAAATAGAATGTACATGGGGAGGCGCCGAATAATAAATTTGATGCTGCCAACATAATGTGAGCAAGTCGCAAGGTAGAGAGATGAGGTCGAATGTTTGGATATGGCCGGTGTGGTTTTTCATTATATTCCGTATTTTTACTTTATATTCAGTTCCTCTATAATTAGTCTATATAATAGAGCTACATATAATATCATTATCAGTATGATCACAAAAGGATTGGAATAATGCTTTATTCTGAATGTAATCCTATCAGAGAATCCCACATATATAACGCTAGACATATGTGTAATATATATATATATATATATATGAGTTGGAATATTATTTTGTAATCAAGATCGAATTTTCATAATCATTTTATTCTTCGTCCAATAAGAGATAATTATTGTTTTTTAAACTTTAAACTAAAGGGCTCATCAATATTCTAGGAATGAACTTTTAAAAGAGAAATTGTAGTAGCCATCGGCGGTTCACTTGCTACCATCAGAATGTCAGTATGGAAACTACAAGTTGGCATGTGTTCTTCTTCCTACCATCTTTTTCTTTATATATAAAATATCAAAATTCCCAAGTTTTATTAGATAGAAAATTGTGGAATTTAGATTGTGGAAGTTCAGTAAGAGTGTTAAGAAAAGGTTAAATATTTATAAAGTTAGGCACATGCATTTTTGGCTTCAATGCATGCTTCTGCCTTTTTTGATCTGCAAATTTGCATTCTTGTTTCTCAAGTTTGACCAAAGCCTCCCTAAAAAGAAAAGCTAAAACAAGAATTATTAATATGGTTGTCAGCATAAGCAACTTGTTATGAAATCTGTAGGTATCAGTCAGCAATATAGCGTCACCTCTCATCCAGTACATTTTAACAAAATTCTCTCTTGTTATTATTCATATTTTCACAGCTAAATTCTGTTTTTTTTTCTTTTTTTTATCAGAGCTACCATAAAAATAAAAATAAACTAAAAAGAAAGAAGGCTGGTTTTATAGTCGCTGCCACCACCTTTCCGACGGCCGATGATTTTCACCGTCATCAGAAAGGGCTTTTCACCGTTCCAAGCTACACGTACGTTCTTTCCACTTCAGATCTCTCCACCTAACGTACCCAATAAACTACATCTTGCTTGCCCAGTTACACCATCTCTGCCTCATCGCTCTTCAAGTTTTGTCAACGACATGGTCGCTCTGGTGATTCTTCCATCTCACCGTTTGAGGACGACGGTTCAGGGGTTGACCAATTTCCTTCACGCCACCATCTCTCACTGCCGAGGCATCAAGTCGATTTCATCGGCGAAGCTTGCTGTCCTCGTCGGCGGTGTGTGTTCCTGTCCATGGTGACGACCATTGTTTGAGTTTACTAGTTTCGATTCTAATCCCCTCTCTATCGCTTTTCCTTAGCATATATCTGTTTCTACCAGGTTTGAGGACGTTTGGTTATAGTTTCAGATTAGTTCTGGATCTTAGCTTAGCAGTTAAGGTTAGGGTTTTGGCTTTGGTGGGTTAGTTTCCGCTCTTGTGCGTTGTTGGTTTGGTCTGATCCGGTCATGGTTGTTTTAAGTCTACTTCAAGTTATTTAGTTACATTGTATTCTATGGGCGGTTCTACTCTTGATGCTCCCGATGTTGATTAGTTTCATCTTCGCCTCTGGTGTCCCACACCCCTGAAGCTGTTGGTTCTTCGACATAGTAATGATAGCTTAATCGGTTCTACTGATTTAATATTTATATTCTCTGCAAAGCTTTTGCTTTACCTTTCACCTATGGTTTAAGATTTTTAAGAGTCTGTTTTAAATCAGTTAATCCCCACTTTTGTATTTTTATTTTCATTTCACTCATATTATAAGAACCTTATTGAATAAAAAATGTTGTTGACAAAAAAGAAAAAAAGAAAGGAGGCTTTGGAATTTTTTGGTCGTGAAAAGGAGAGGTTGGAAATAGATATAGTTTAACTAGTTGAACCGTGTCCAAAATAACTTTGTTTTTATTTCATCTATATAATTTCATCAGCAATTAGACTGATAAACTCTAGCTTGTAATTCAAGTTCTAAATTTTATTGAGTAAAACCGTACAACACAAAACTTTGATTGAAACTAGGGGTGTCAATTAGGGTTGACCCGCACCATTTAACCCATCTTATAACGGATGAGTGTTTAATTGTGGTTTTTGCGGGTTGACCCGCTATAACCCATATGTTATAAACTAATAACCCTAATCCGTCCCGTATTATATTGTGGGTTTAATGGGTTAACCCGTGAGTTCAATGTCTTTGCTTAATTAAGTAATAAAAAAGCTATATAAAATAAAATTTATATAAGTTAAAATTGATTATCATACACTACATAAATTTTGGTCGAGTTAAAATTACAAATAAATTGTTTAAAAATAAGCAAATATAATTAATTAGATAAAGGTTTAAATTTAAAACTAATTCAAGCAAGCAACATCTCTAATTTATTAAGAAAGATCAAGAAAAAGATTTTTAAAATTTGAAAATAAAATAATTCAAAAACTGAGTAGTTGCATATCTCATATAAGGTTCAATTTCATGAGGTTCTTTGCATCGCAAAACTTTCGAAATCATCATATGTATATTAAATATCCATAGAATTATTAAAATAAACCATAATTATTATAAAAACATAAAATAATGTATTATTTACCATTTTTTCAAATCCTAGTAATCCTATTTATTAAATACACGACATATTATTTTGATTCGTAGGTTAACCCATTGTCCATGCAGGTCTATTCCGCAATATCCGTTAGACTGTAATGGGTCGATCCGCAATACTTGCTTTTTTTGGGTTATAAAAACTTGAACCCTAACCCACTCCATAATAGTACGGATTGGGTTCAACCGCGGGTTCTCGATCCTTATTGACACCCCTAATTAAAATTATATATACTTTCCAAAATCAAGTTTGTGGTTTTAAATTCATCTATTTGATCATATTTTTTAATTTAAGAAAAGAAAAGAAAAAGGAAAAAGAGAAAGTAATGTGGCTTAGGGTGTTATATAGTTTAAGGGAGTCCGAAGAGCTATATGTCCTCTCAATGGTTATAGATTTGGTGTATAAACTAAAGCTGGATTAAATTGTGCCTTAAAGATAATTAAGAATAACATAAATCTTTGAGGGATTGCGTTTGTCGGACCACTTTATCATTTATATAATTTAAATATTTGAAGGCCGTTACAGAAGCCTTACGTAACAGTTATCATCAGATGTGTTTTTCTCGTTGACCGCCTGGTCGGTCTCATATGACCCTCGAGAAGTGATAGCCCTCTAGCCTTTTGAGAAGGGTGTTTTCGGTATTTACTTTAAAAGTCCTTGTTTTCATTCAAAGCCTATTCAACACTTGTAAATAATGTCCACTTTTTCAGTTTCCACATTCCTTATTAATTGTAAATCCTTTTTTTTATATACTAATTAATTGCTTTTTTGTTGTCCGACAAAAAAATTAGAAAAAGAATTGAATTTACTTTTAATGTTTGGAATGTTTTCTCAAGGTACAAAAAATTATTGGAAGAAGAAAATTGGTCTATATGAAAACTAAGAAAATTGTTTAGGTTCCTCCAAAATTAACAAAACAGTATAGATTTTAAATTTCAAACCCTACTAAACATAATATTTTATTTCTTAGATTTTAAATGATTCTGACCTAATTTTTTATTATAGGCTTTGGCTCTCAAATAATGTTTCTGTATTATCTTAACAACAACAAGAATAGAAGAGGAAGACTGTGAAGTTGTTCCAATTCTTAAACACATTCTTAGCATTGAACTACGCACATAAGGAGAATTGACGGAGAGAGATGATCTTCTGTGTTGCACTAAGATGAATCGGTCTCAAAGAAGGCAGAGTGGAGAACTCTAACACATTGTTCTGCCTCTTCATCATTCACTATCAAAGAGATGTTTACCTGATACACAAACACACACATCTCCATTCACTGTAGAACCATAATAATACCAAACGTCATCTCTCTATGTAATATACAAGTAACAGCAAAATTCAACCTTAGATGCACCCTGCGAGATCATCTGCACGTTCACTCCGTTGCTTCTAAGTACTTGGAACACCTGTTTGTGTCGTTCATTTCATTTACAGTTAACTAAACCTCAAGATGGAAAGAGAACACAAGACAGGTAACAACTATCACTCACCTTTTCTAATATGAGTGAAGATTTCTGAACATTTCCTATGAGAGAGATGATTGATCTGCGTTGAAGCAGTTTCACGACAGCAATCTTCTCTAGCTCTTCTACCAAATGATCCAGCTCCTGTCACAAACCAATCATTTTACCAAAATAAAATATGACCTTTACGAATGAAACGATCTATCAAAGTTAAAGGATTCATACGTTTGCCCGCTGAATCAACTCTCTACCCCAGAGCTTCGCTGGATCCAATGTTAAAGATATACTAACTTCACTTGTTGCCACAACATCCACAGATATGCCTAAATCTTCAAAGGTAGTAAACACCTGCACACGAGCAGCGAGCATACTTGCTGTGAGATATTAGAGAAACTCGAATAAAGATATCACTATCCAATTACATTACCTTGGCAAGAAAACCATATTGGCCAAGCATACGGGTGCTTGCTATGTCCAACATGGTCACATTACGTTTCAGAACAATGCTTGTCAGCACGGCCTACAAGCATATAGAGGATGGAGAAGAAGTCATTGATATTTAAATTTAATGAGTTAACAAATAAACACTATTGTTTCACAAACCTTACTCATGTCTCTTGATCTGGTGATGACAGTTCCTGGAGCATTGGGGTTGTATGAGTTCTTAACCCTCACAGGAATGTCTCCATCTCTTGCTGGCCTCATGGACAGTGGATGCAACACCTGCATGAAGAGCAACAGTCTCAGCCACCAGACAAAGAACTTATCAGTGTCAAATCTACGAAATTACCTGGGCACCAAAGTAAGCTAACTCAGCTGCCTCATCGAATGTTAAGTATGGAACGGACTGAGCTCCGGTGTATATGTTAGGATCACAAGTCAAAACTCCATCCACATCTTTCCAAACCTGCACCAATTTATAAAGAAGATTCTGCTTAACAAAATTTTATCTTCATGACACAATCTTGGCTACACCTATCAATTACCTGAATCTCCCGCAGTCCTAATGCTTTCCCAATTGTTGTGGCCGTCAAATCACTACCACCCCTACCCAACGTAGTTATAGCACAAGACCTCCACCCCTGCAAAAAAAAAATATATGCGAGATTGATGTTTTATTTACAAACTTGATAAGATAAGCAAAGCAATTCATGAGCAAAAAAACATTTCGATATATATATATATATATAGAAATGACCAGTGTTTTTCATTACAAATTCTTGATCCAAGAATATCAGAAGCTGTGAAATAGTCAGAAAAATATTAACCTTTCCGAGGAAGCCAGTTACAACAGGGACTGCATTTTCCTTGCTCCAGTCTCCAATAAGTGTTTTTGAGACGGCAGGGTACGTTGCTTCAAGTATATCAGCATTTGTAAACTCGTCTGTGGTGATTACCCCAATCTCAAATGCATCATACTGTTACAAAGCAAAAAGACATATCAATCATGAGCGTTGACAAACTCTCAAGTTTCTTTAATCTGCCTGACTGACAAGAGCTGCAGTCTTTAAAGTCTCATGGTTATGATAAAACCAGAGAACTATAAAGCAACATACTTGACGCGCTTTGTGGCCAATTTTATTGAGATACGCAGAGAAAAGCCTTGTTGACATGCACTCCCCAAATGATACTAAGTAGTCCCTTGTACGTAAGGTTAACTCTTTCATCATTGCTATGCCTTTTAGAAGCTGGTGTAGTCCTTCTAGATGTTCTACAAATGAATTAACCAGATAATAAACATTAAATGCAATTGAAACAGCAATTGGAGAAAAGTTTGACAATATAAGCAACGTGAAAGAGAGCCACTGCACTTACTTGCAATAACTGTGGTTTCTACTCCAAGCTCATGAGCAGTTCTGAACATAGAGAAGTTTGTTTACCATGAGATTAAGGCCAAGATTATACTGCGAAAACGTCAAATAAATAAAACAAGAAATCGTTTTCGTCAACCTTAAATGGAGTTCCTTTATAAAGCTCAGCTCTTCAATACTTTCAACATTAGTGACTCCACAAGTAACAGCCTTCTCTCCCGCCTAATGAAAGCCAAAAGCAAGATAAATATTCGTTCTACCAATTCAGAAATTTCTGTTATCAGAAAGAAGTAGAAAGGATGAACATTGTTGTATTACCATCAAAAGCTTATTAGTCGTTTTCCCCATCGCTGATAGCACAATAACGGGCCTCTCATCTGGAAAGCTGAGTATCAGACTGGCAATTTCTTTCATCCTCTCTGCTGATGCCACTGATGAGCCACCAAATTTCATTACACATGTCAACTCTTTGCCAGTCCCGCTTAAATTGCTAGTCTCGAGCTCCTTTTTTTCAAGCAAATCGACTCTTCCAGCTTCACAACTAACATCGACTCTTCCAGCTTCACAACTAACTCTCAGAGCTATATTCCTACAAGACTGCTCTACGGTTTTAAATACTGTACTACTTGAGGCTAAGGTAACTGAAAAACGAATACCCCTTGAGCCGAACTCAAGCCTCTTTGAACTTAAAGCAAGCCCTGGAGCTTTGACGCCGTACAAATGCAATGAATCCGTCATTTTCTTAATAGTGAAACTTGCTAAACCTCAGAAACTGAGTGTTGTGATCTCGACAAATTGTACAGGTCCGATTGTTCAATGCAGGAACCTGCAACTTCAAAATTTACAGAAATAAATGAAAAAATCACGTCTTTCTCATGGAATCTTTCTAAAATCAATTAATACGATGTATGTTGACAAGTCATGAATAATGACCGACTACTATTCAATATAAACAACGAGTCCGAACAAACAACATTATTGATGGAACACTTGTACGTTTACTTTGAAGGAGCCAAACCCAAATTGATGTGTTATCATAATTATCAGCCAAACAAAGAATGTGAAGCATATAAACGAGGAATAGTGTGTAAAATGGTGCTTCTTCATCATCCATATGCAACAAATTATGAATCATTTGAGAAATTGGAAAAGATATTTATAAAAGACGATGGTAAACAAAGAAAAAGAAAACAGCTGAAAAGACAGGTCGGATTCATAATTTGAAAAGTACCTAAATTGGATCTGCGAATAAAAAATCGAAGTTCCCTCAAGAGATGCCTTAGAACACAGCTGAAACGACAGGAAGGATTCGCCGGCCAGGCTAGTCCCAAGGAAATAAAGCGTTTGTAGGGGTTTAAGAGTGAAAAAGCGGCTTAAGTCATACTTAGAACGTGAGACACTAGTGCTTTGTTTGCCCTTCTCACAATGAATGGTCCAGATTCAATCTCTAAATCGAGATACCCTTTCAGCAATGGGTAAGCCACTAAAATTTGTATTCATGTGCTAATTAGTGAAATTATGTCGACATCTTTCTTTTTCTCCTGTACTTAATTTAACTTATTTACACACGTTTTGTTGATGTTGACCAAACGTGAGGAATGACTTGGCCCACTCACTCTCAATAATCAGAAAGAAAAATTTTCATTGATCGAAAATCGGATAGGTAAATTGATAAGAGAACAGTACTACAACAAAACAAAAGTAAACGAAAATCCCAAAACTGCCCTCTCTAAGGCACCCCCCACTTTTAAGCATTTTGGTAATGATGTAGTTTGTACAGCAAAACTTTTCCCGCGGCGTTTCCCATAGCCATGAAGCCACTTCCAGGGCTAAAATCCAGGCAGCGAGGGTAATGCATTGTGCTGTTTGGTGGTGGCCAGTTTGAGAAGACGGTTAGAGAAGGAACATGGACCAGCTTTACGCTATTTTTGTTCATCGTAGAGACTAACGCTAGAATCTGAGCATCATGGTTGAACTTCATGAAATCTATCTTCGAAATGAGATTATCCACCGTCTTTATCGGCTTTCTCATGCCTCCTACAAACTCAGATTTCTTGTAAATGTTAACGATCCCTCTGTCTGTTCCAGATGCAAATAAAGCTCCGTTTAGCGAACTGCAAAGAGAAGTGCCACACGTACTGCCTACATCCACGCCTTTGTATAAGCATTTCATTGTTCTCAGATCCCAAACGTAGACTTGCCCATCGCCTCCTGAGCTCAGCAACTGCTTACCATCATCACTGAATGCTAAGGACCTGACTGTACCGTTCATTTTTAGGGTTCCCGTCAGCTCTTTTGTTTTTGTGGACACAAGTAAGATATAACCTTCGTTGCCCACAAAAGCTATGGTGTTAGAGTCTTGTGACACCTCGAAATGTTCCAAGCTTTTCTCCTCTCTACCCACCAAAGGGCCAATCTTGTCAAACTTTGCCTTCTCCAAATCAAAGCTGTAAAAGAACTTTCTTCTTCCAGAGACAATGACCTGAGAGCCATTTGGCAAGAAAGCTGCTTTACGTATTGGGCAATCCTCAAGAAAGATGCTCTGGATCTTGGTGTTCCTCTTCCCATCAATCTGGAAAAACCTCAAGCGTCGATCTAGTCCAGCAGTGAGAAGCAGCTGAGCATTCTGATGGAAGTGGACAGAGTTTATTGGGCCATTTGAAGGATCCGCTGCATTGGCATCCACGAGCTTTGAGTACTCAAGAATACCAGCACACAGCTTGTTACCACCAGTCTTCACCACAAGATCTTCATTCGTTCGAAGGACATCATCAACTCCTCCATTTTGAGTATCATCATCATCTGAAGACTCTCCATCAATCACTTGAGATTCCGGCCGAGCCCAATCTGTTCCCGGGTTTAGCTTAGCATGATGAGCCCTCAGCCTTGCAATGTACTCAGACCCAGAGATCAAGCCCTCATTTTCCTCTTTTCGTAGCTTCCTCAGACGGTTGACACTAGATATATTAATGTTTATCTCTTTCTCTTCTTCATCCTCCCAGGCCGCTTCTCCCTTTCTATTACCCTGAACCTGACCATTCTCTTCTTCAGAAATCTGTTCATCATCATCATCCTCGTAATCTGAAGGCTGCCTCACAGCAGAACGATCTACATGAAACAAAGCAGAACCATCTGCTTCTTCTTCGCCATCTTCCTTACCAAATGTAACAGGGTCGTAGAGAGACCCGAATAACAAATTCTCAAGCTTTTTCATTTCAACCTGTTCCGACTCTTGTAGCTTCTCCATTTCCTTCTTTCTTCTCTTTCCCCTGGAGTCATCATCTGACCTAATGTCTTCCTCATCTTCTACATCTCTATACTTTTTCTTGGGCTTCTCTCTTTTAACCTTACTTGTCGGAGTGTTCTGAGATAACAAGCTCATCGCTCAATAGCACAAGTTACTGCTGCATAAAATAACAACGGTAAGGTCCGCAGCCATGCTCGCTATTAATCGAGAATTAAGCCCTAATTTCGGGACGGATTACTACAGAAGCTACTACTTCGACCTAAATCATGTATAAATTTTATCATAACGAAGGAAGAGGAAACAACTTACAACTTTCAGAGCAGAAACCTTGTAGCCGGTGATGACTGTCGGCGAATGAGCTTCTCTTTTGGTTGGAGATTTAGGGTTTTAGTCTTTTAGAAGTTGAATTTTCAACAAAATGTAATGAAGAATAAAAAAAGACAAAACTATAAATTTTTCGTTAAACTAGCCTTTAATGGGTCAACGAGGTTTGTGCCCCTTGAAAAAGCCCATGGGCCACGATAAAACAATAAAAATGGCACTTTCGTGATTATCGTAAAGTACATGCCTTGTTACATAAGAATCCAATGACCCAATAAATGCCGAATTTCGAGAGTCCATAAATATCATTGGTGCTTTTGTTTAGCAAGCGTGAGATCGGAAATCAGACATCGCCGCCGTCGCTCGTTTCATACGCTACCTCCTTCCTCCGCCGCGATGGAATCTTCGAAAAATTCCCTGATCCCTAGCTTCCTCTATTCATCTTCTTCGTCGCCTAGATCTCTTCTCCTTAACCAGGTGTTGAATTCCAACTCAAACGCTGCATTTGCCTCCACCAATCTCGAGAAATCTCCTTCTTCTCCGGCCGCCGCGCGTTCTTCTTCACCGACGATGCTGTCTCGGAGGAATTTCTTTATTGCGTCCCCCACAGAGCCAGGGAAGGGGATCGAGATGTATTCACCTGCCTTTTACGCCGCTTGTACCTTCGGTGGAATTCTCAGTTGTGGTCTGACTCACATGACCGTGACTCCGCTCGATCTAGTCAAGTGCAATATGCAGGTATACAACCTCAGATCCATCATACTTCGTATGTTTTCCGAGCTTGTGTTCGTAGATCTGTCTCCCATGTGTTGCTTAGGTGATGAGATCTGTGTTTTAGCCTTGTTTTCATGGTTTGATAGATCTGTGATCTGAGTATCTCTATCGTGTTATTATTTCATTGACATGTTTTGTGTTGCATTCCATTATCTGAAGAACGGTTTTATATCTGTTATACGTATCTTCGTCCATCCATTTCCATGTTGTATACTCATCTTGATTAGCGAGGTTATATATATACTTATCAATCATTCTATTTCAAATAATACTTTGACGTGGTATTTGTGGATTGGTTCACTTGGTCTTGCAACACTGATATGATATTTATTGTGATCTAGATTGACCCAGCAAAGTACAAGAGCATCTCGTCTGGTTTCGGAATTTTGCTGAAAGAGCAAGGAGTCAAGGGCTTTTTCCGTGGATGGGTCCCTACGTTGTTGGGTTACAGTGCTCAGGGTGCCTGCAAGTTTGGATTCTACGAGTACTTCAAGAAAACCTACTCGGATCTTGCTGGACCTGAGTACACTGCCAAATACAAAACCCTCATTTACCTTGCTGGTTCTGCTTCTGCTGAGGTCATTGCCGATATAGCACTTTGCCCATTTGAAGCTGTTAAGGTCAGGGTTCAGACACAGCCTGGATTTGCTAGGGGGATGTCTGATGGATTTCCCAAGTTTGTCAAGTCCGAAGGATTTGGAGGGTGAGTTTCTGAATGCCAATAACATTCTATCCCTTGTTACAGCTAACCTTCTTTTGTCTGATTTCTTGTTCTATTTTTCTGTTGCAGCTTGTATAAGGGTATTGCTCCACTTTGGGGACGTCAAATTCCTTGTAAGTTCTTTGTAACCTGTTGCATATTTTTTTGGCTTTTTTTGCTCATGAAGCATATATGAATTCTTAAAAGCAAAGTGTGGTATTGATATTTGCAACTGTTACAGACACGATGATGAAGTTTGCTTCCTTCGAGACCATTGTTGAGATGATCTACAAGTACGCAATTCCCAAACCAAAGAGTGAGTGCAGCAAAGGTCTACAACTCGGGATTAGTTTTGCTGGAGGTTACGTTGCTGGAGTGTTCTGTGCAATCGTTTCTCACCCAGCAGATAATCTAGTGTCGTTCCTCAACAACGCTAAGGGAGCCACCGTTGGAGATGTAAGTTACTATGTGAAATATAGAAGCCAAAAGCTAGGATGCCTGCTTTTTGGTAAATTAGTAGTAAGAAACTATTGATTTATGTTGCCGTAGGAATAATATCCAATTGTGGTTATGAAATGTTGCAGGCGGTGAAGAAGATAGGTATGGTGGGACTATTCACAAGAGGGCTTCCTCTTAGAATTGTGATGATCGGAACATTGACTGGAGCGCAGTGGGGAATATACGATGCCTTCAAAGTTTTTGTTGGCCTGTAAGTTCCTCTTTTCAAGTTATAATTATTTTTCTCCCTCAATACCTTTGAAATGTAAAACACTCATTCATTCATATGATTTGGTTCAGACCAACCACTGGTGGTGTTGCTCCGGTTCCTGCCATCGAAGCTACTGAAGTCAAAGCCTAAACAATGACGAAAAAGGGTTAGTAGTTGACGAAGTAGGAGATTTTTTTGTTTTGGAAAAATAAGAGGACCATACAGGGATGAGGAAGAGTGAGTAAGCTCAATCTCTTTCTTGATTCGAACTTTTATCATTTTTGTTTCTGAAATTTGTATTCCTGAATTAAGGATACGAGTCTTATCTCTATGTTTATTCAGATACTCTCTGCCTATTGTTTCTTGTTCTTTTTGGTTTGTGTGATTGTAATCTTAAAAGATGAGAGGGACACACACTCTAAGATAGAGAGAGGGGACCCCCTCCCCACTTACTACTTTTTTATTCGGTTTCAATTAAACATCTGCTCTTTATGTTTCATTTCGGTTGCTCACTATACTTAGTTTTGTCTCCGACTATATAAGCAATATATACTAAAACAATCATCACAGTTCTTACGTCGTACTGAATAAACTGTACAAGTGATTCAATGATTGAAGTTTACTTAGCAGATTCTAAGGCCTTTGTTTTATTGAGAGAGGCACTGTTGGCTTTCAAGGCCAGTTGGCTATACATATTTGAGTTACAACTAAGGTATATTTTATGAACCGTGTCGAGGTAAATACTACAAAGCTCTGACAATCCAATCAGAGAAACTTTTACCCCAAAAATATAGTCAGACAACCTATATTCCCTTTAGAAGTATTATATAGCACCATTTTTACATGGAAATATACCTTCTTTAAATTTCTCATTCCAAAAACATATTTTGCTGTTTAGAGATTTTTGAGAACTTATTTTCAAACGGAACTATGCCCTTTTAAAATTTCTCCCTCCACAAAAGATCAAAAACATATTTCCCCCTCCGTAGATATTGAAAACATATTCCTTCCAAAATATTGTACCATAGTTCAAATAGATTAAACTAAAACTAAATCAGTTGTGCTTGATGTAAATCAATTCAGATACTAGAAAAAAACCACTGGATCCATTTTTTTTTAGTCAACAATAACTATATCCGATTCAATTATCATATATGGTGTAAAACCCCAAATCAAACTTATTAAAACCCTAAATGGCTAAATTGTCTACATGCAATTATATGGGCACTTAGGATTCCAAGTTTGATTTAGCAATTTTTACATCAATTAGGATGAATGAATCGGGTATACTTATCGTTGATCAAAGAAAAACGGGTCAGGTTTTTTCTATTCATGGGTATTGTTGGAGGTGGGCCTCACTCCACCTCGGCCCATACGACTTTACAAGGCCCATTACGGCTCTAGGACAACTCATACCTGACATGGAGCCATACACTGAATACTTATCAAAGAACAAGAGAAAGCCACCTCGACGTATGAGCGAGTTCGCCCAGAGTCCATGTCATATAGCCTGCAACGCCATTTAATGCATTGTAGAGTCGTTCACATACTATGTGGACTTCTTGAGCTGCTCCAGAAGCATTAAATACTGCATGTGAGCAGTTCAATTGCTCAGTAGCTTGATGACCATAGCCTTACCAATGATACCTAAGCTCAAGGTACTGCAAGCTATCGACCTAGGTCATCATTGCCGATTTGACACCAAGGGAGTTCGCGCTAGCCATTTCGGCTATAAAAGAAGACCCTCACCACGTTGAGCTAGACATCTAATCCTCATTTTATCTCTAAAACATTAAATCTCTTGTATCGTTTTGCTTACCTAATCGAAAATCTAAATCCTCTCTTGCACACTCCCAAGTTACTTTGATCAACAAACATTGTGTTAATCTCACCACAAACAAGTATTAGAATTGGTTTACATCGAGTGTATCTGGTTTAGTTTCGGTTTAATCAATTTGAACCACGATACAATATCTAGGAGAAATATGTTTTCAACTTCTGTGGAGAGAGAAATTTAAAGAGGGTAAGTTTTGTATGGAAATAATTTTCAATATACATATTTTTTTCAACATATTAATCTTATATTAATTTTGAAACCCAAGAAGATGGAAAAGAGTTTACAAAAGAATAATTCTTGGATATATTACGAACGCTACGAACTAACCAATCCGCTTTATGATTGAGACTTCTGGAATCTGATGGAGAGAAAAGCTAGAGAAGAGTATTCTGAGTCTATCAAACTCCTCCAGGTAATGCGAGAATGCTGGCCAGTCTTCTGGGGATGACACCATCTTCAAGATCTCCGCACAGTCAGTGGCACACTGAACTTCTCCAATCTCCAAACTTAAAAGGGATTCCATAGCCCACATGATCGCTTCAAACTCTGTATGCAATGGCGACAAACAACGAAATATTCCTCGTGCCCCCATGTTTGCGCCTCTCGTAGAATCTGGGAATCAATACCAACCAATCCCAGAGAAGTATTCGGAATCTTTCCAGAATCCATCATCATAACAACGGTATCCTGAGAAACTTTGATCACCTACCAGAAGTTTAGCCATTGCCTCCCATAAAATACTTGGTTTGGCTTGAAGTGCCTTGGTTGGTTCTTCAACCTCACTTTGTGCCTGAATTTGAAGCCTTTCATTAGCTTATATTTCAGCATTCTCAAGAGTCTCCCTTGGATCTCAATCCAAATTTGCAAAAACTTTATCGTTTCTTGCTTTCCATATATTCCATAGAATCCAGGGATAAGACCTGAATTCCTCCAAATCTGGTAACCTCGAGAAAAGATAATCCATGTTAGAAAAAATTGAAGGGCTAGGAAACGTCCCTATTCCTGAAGGAATGTTGGATGAACCCATGTTTGTAGTGCTGGTGGACATCCAAAAAGAGTATGGTTTATTGTCTCTTCCTCAGCACCATAACGTGAACATCTTGAGTCACATCGAAGTCCTCTAGTTCTCAAATTAGCCCTAACCGGTAGGCAACCCAAAATTGATTACCATATAAAATGCCTAATCTTAGGAGGACAATCGAGATTCCATACATTGGCTTGGATCCCTTTAATAGAAGGATCATACTTAACTCTTTTTTTTATTCCCATAAGAAGTCTCTACCTCATAACTTGATTTTTCCGAATACTTTCTTGATTTATTAAAGTACCATCCAAAATAGTCCGGTTTCCCAAGATTTGGAAGTCTAATGCCCAAAATTAGAGGCACATCGATTGGGTCAATTAACTGCCTAATTAATGGAACCCTCCAAAAACCTGTGTTAGAGTCAATCAGCTGGTCTACCATAAGATCAAGATAAATATTAGGACCTCAACCTATTGCATGTCTTGGAACCACACATGGGACCCATGGGTCATACCACACTTGTGTTGACTTTCTATCCCCTATCCTTTTAATCAAACTTTTGCTCACCAGAACTCTAACCGAAGTAATACTTCCCCATCCATAAGATGGAGAATGTCCTGATGGGATCTAATGGATCTAAAGTATCAACCTCTGAAAATTCGTGCAAAAAAACGATTATGGGAAATCTAAAAGTCTCCAGAGCTGTTTAGATAATAAAGCTGAATTAAATTCCTCAATGGATCTAAAACCTAACCCACCTTCAGATTTATTCTTGCATAATTTATCCCACTTCTTCCAATGAATTCCTTTTGACTCATTATTATTCCTCCACCAGAATTTTGCTATAGCACTATTCAAAGAGATTATTCTCGATTTCGGAAGTCTATAACAAGACATAACATAAGTAGGTAAATGTTGGAGGTGGGCTTCGCCCTTCAGAAAGCCCGTTTCATTCTAAGCACTTTCTGGCCCAATAAAGAAGAATTCTAGAAGATTGAAGAATATACCAGAATCCGTGAGAGTATCCCCGAAAATTCGGGGATAAAATCATATCCAATAAAGAAAAGGCAGAAATCCTTATCAATGAGGGAGAAGGGTTCTAGCCTATAAATAAAGGGTCTTAGTCCAAAGGGAGACCCATCTTAAGCATTCAGAGCACCCAGAGCACTTTGAACTACGAAGCGGAGCAGAGCAGAGCAGAGCGGAGCGGAGTAAAGTAGAGCAGAGCAGAGCGGAGCGGAGTAAAGTGGTTGTTAGGGCATTTTAAAGAGAATTCATTATCTTTCCCGTTGTATTCATCTCAAAACATATTCAATAAACGAAGAATTTGATCCACATTAATACAAATATTTATTGTGCTAATCATGGTTAGAACAGTTGGCGCCGTCTATGGGGAACAAAGAGTTCTTCTATACGCACAAAAAGTTAAATGATGGAGAACAGGGAAAATTCAGTCGAACGGGTGGATGGAAACCTGAACCAAGACGGAATTATGCACGACAATGTCCTAGGACGAAGGGACGACATCCTACGTTTGGAGCAGAGGAAAGAAACAGATATCTCAAGGACTGGAGGTATCCCACTAGCAACGGATTAGACACAACCATCAATGGGTTCAGCATAACCCGTAACGGGTTTGGCAAACCCACAACAGGTTCTGTGCAACTAGCATCGGGCTCGGTGGAGAATGCCTTACTCTCGCCAACAGAGACGAATCTTCAAGTGGCGCCACTCTCCCATACCACCGAACCAGAAGCGTACGGAAACCTGTTAAAAGAGATGGAGCGAAAATTCAACAAACGACGCAACGAGTTAAACACAGCATTAGTAGAATGCCACGGGCGAACAACAAGTGAACCGGTAGGACAGTATTACGAACGCGTGACTCCATTATCCGTAAGACGGGTCTTATTCCCTAATTCACCTGAAAGAAATGGTCATCCAAGAACAACATCTCAAGACCAAAGGAACCCGATAAGGAGTGCCTGCGCCGAACGCGGATCTTACAAAGAAAGCACGCGAAATCAAGAAGAATCACGCATAGACGAAAGGGTAGAAGCAGTCTTCCATGATATCAGTTCATAGGTCCATCGAGCTACCAGTTCAGCACCCAAAATCGATCGAATCCTGATGAGAACTTAGAATACACCATTCTCGGAACGGATAATTAGTGTCCATATCGGACATCCAGAAAAGCTGAAATTTCCAACATATGAAGGCAAAACAGATCCAAGCCATTTCCTAACACAAATGAACTTAGTTCTCGGACGAGCAAGATTTTCACCGGAAAAAAGAGACGCGGGAAACTGTCAATTGTTTGTAGAAGGCTTGACCGGAGATGCATTGAGTTGGTTTTCCAAATTGGAACCGAATTCAATACATAGCTACCAGCAGCTCACCCACAGATTTCTGAAACACTATTCGATGCTCATCCAGAAAAACACTTCAAGTTCGGATCTTTACGCAACAATACAAGGTTCGAAGGAGTACATTTGAGCCTACATTGGCCGATTCCGAGAAATAGCTTCCAGAGTAAATGTTCTGGATGACATAGTTATCCATGCCTTGAAGGAAGGATTGCCGCATAATTCCAGCTTTAGAGAAAGCATAATCCTTCATCACCCAAATTCGCTGGAAGATGCTTTAAGCCGCGCAATGAACTACGCAGAGTTGGGGGAAGATAGGGTAGTGTATGAAAAAAGACTCGTTCTTCATAAAACCCCAACCTCAAAAATAGAAACAAAGGATAGAAATCATGAACCGAGGCAGCATTACGATAAAGATTACCTGAGAGATGAGAAAAGGAGGAGAACATCCAACTTCAATATCAACACCCGTGAAGCAACACCACTTCCTCAAAGAACCGAAAAACGATATTATGACGAAGAAAGGGGTGAAAGTAACTATTTTACTTACCATAAAAAACTTGGGCATCCGACGTCACAATATATTGTTTTACAAAAAATTTTCTTCGCAAAATATAAACAAGGGGAGATTCCAGATGACTATCGCGGTCGTCGAAGATCGGAGTGGAATGGTGAAAAACGAAGTAACGTGTGGCGGAGAAGAGATTACGAAGAACCAAAACAAGAAAAAAAAGAAGAAAATAAGCCTGATAGTAAGCGGTCTACGGACGAATCCAAGAAAAAAGAACGAGATAAGTCGAAAGAAAAAGAAGGCGTGCCTCCACTGAAACCTTTAGGGATGGTTATGGGAAGAGATTTAGCATGGTGCGACTCGATTAGCTCGATCAAAAAACAGGAAAGAAAGGCGACATCTTCTGAACATTCTCCCGACGTGAAACTAAGAGAACGAAAAAGCGCACCCGATCCGATGATATCCTTTTCGGAAGAAGATACGAAGGGATTAGATAGGCCACATGACGACCACTTGGTGGTAGATCTACAAATAGCCGACTGTGTAGTTTCACGAATACTCGTTGACACCGGATGCTCGGTTGACCTCATCTTCAAAGATACTTTGAAACGAATGGGAATTGACGAATAAGATGTCAAGCTATCAGTAAAACCTTTAATAGGATTCAACGGAGAAGCAACGACCACGATTGGAACAATCAAGTTACCCATTTGTATCGCGGGAATAACTAAGTGGATAAAGTTCGTAGTAATCGACAAACTCACAATTTACAACGTTATTTTGGGAACACCATGGATTCATACAATGAATTCGGTGGCTTCGACATATCATCAATGTGTCAAACTCCCAACTCTGAGTTGAATCCACACAATCAGGGGAAACCAACGAGTATCGTGTTCATGTTACTTTACAGAATGAAAACTCAGAAACTCTAAAGGAGCATACGCGATCTCGAAAAAATTTACTCTAGCGGAACTCCCCTGCGAAAAGAATCCAAGGAAAGAGTCATCTGAACAAGTAAACATCGATCCATTACATCCGGAGCGGACCGTGGGAATCGGAGCAGATCTTGATGGAGGACTCAAGAAAGAGATAGTCAAATTCCTGAAAGAGAATATTTCAACATTCACATGGTCAATTGCCGACATGCCAGGAATAGACCAAAATATAACTTGCCATAAGCTCAGCATCGATCCGACGTACAAGCCAATTAAACAAAAAAGGCGCAAACTCGGTCCGGAGAGGGCAAAGGCAGTAAACGACGAAGTGGAACGCTTGACTAATGCATATTCGATAATGGAGGTGAAATATCCTGAGTGGCTTGCAAACCCCGGCGTCGTTAAAAAGAAAAACGGAAAATGAAGAGTATGCATAGATTTTACAGATCTAAACAAGGCATGTCCAAAAGACAGTTTTCCTCTTCCGCATATCGATCAACTCGTATGAGCCACGGCCGGAAACGAATTACTCACCTTCTTGGACGCCTTTTCAGGATATAACCAAATCAAGATGCATCCTACAGACCCCGAAAAAATGACATTCATAACGAATCGCAGAACCTATTGCTATAAAGTGATATCATTCGGATTGAAGAACGCGGAAGCAACTTATCAACGATTAGTCAGTCGGATGTTTGCTCCCTTGCTAGGCAGTACTATGGAAGTTTACATCGATGATATGTTGGTGAAATCTATGCAAAGCGGCGACCACATTAAAATCTATGGAAGTTTACATCGAGATAGGAAGTTCACTGGTATACATACATATCAACAGCGTTAAAATTGGACACTAGAATACATAGATTTTTTGCCAAGTTTTTAAGAGAGCGAAGAAACGATAAAGCAACTAAATAATTACATCCCAAAAGCTCTTTCAGCTTTACTTAAATGACCTCCTTAATTTTTAACTTCAATTTGAACAAACCAAAATATAAAGCGATATGATCCTACAACAACTAAGGAGATTAGACTCTAAAACAGCAAAGTTGTGCAATAAAAGAGAACAAGCAAACATGCAACTAAACAGAAACAACTTCACAGCAAAGACGACGAAAATATGTAATAGAAAACGCAGACAAAATGATAATAAGCAGAAGACGAAGCAAAATAAAACAGATCTCCATAACTAGCTCTGACAAAAGACATTATCCAAAACCAAAACAACTCTTTGAAATAGTCCTCTGCAACACCAAATTTAAAGTGTGTTCTATAATTCTTACAAGGTTTGAAACTGCATTTTCCTGCTAAACACAACACATCAGCTTTCCCACCTTCATTTCACTAACTTAACGCTTCTTCTTGCTGCTTGTTTTTGATACGTTGGACTTTGGTGTTGCCACCAAGTATATGAATAGAACCACCATGGAGATCACGGATACGAGTGATCCATATTTCGCCAGCAACTTCTGCAATAATGAACCACGGTAAGATGATTAGTAATGTTTGATGTTTATATTTGATGGTTTCACTGAGAAGTGAGAATTACAAATTGAATTACCTTGGCCTGAGATTATTTTAGCAGCATCAAGAGCAACACCAAAGACACAAACAAAGATACAGATTAAAATCAGTGATTGGAACAAGAAAAAAACGTTGAGGAGATATGATTGAAAGATCAGGCCTTAAAAATCAAATTTACCAAGTCCAACATGTTCGTTGGAGGTTTGTCTGCAAGGATGTCTAGAGGTAGTAGTGGAGTCGAGTAGGCTTCCTACAAACAAGAAAAGCATAATACATGATTGCACGACATAAGCAGAGTTGTAGTAAAATAATGGATACAAGAGAAAGCAATTCCGACAATAAAGATCTATTGGAAATGTATGAAAAATTCTTCCATCGAGAGAAGAATTGAAAGGGTGCTTATAAATGGCAAACCTGTAGAGCTGGATTTGTGGGGATACGGAAAGTAACGACAGCAGGAGCACCATAGAAGAGTCCTTTAACCTTAGCCTCCAGTTCGAAAGAATGAGACAGAATACCTCCTCTGCACACAAATATCAGATTAGCGACACCAAAAAAACCTAAAAAGCAGCCATTGAAACATTATGATCGAGGAAGAAACTCACGCATCAAGTCTCTCCCATGATTTTGAAGTGTTTCCATTAACAACTGCAAAAGTGGCTTTATCCCAGCTATTATCTGTCAGAGTCACATCATATGCCGACCTGAGAGGAAACACAAAAATATCACACTTTTAGCTAATATTCAAGAAAAATTCGAAATTCTAAAACGAAATCCAAAATTCGGAGGAACAAGTGGATCAGATCAAATGCACGTCCGCATGTCAGTCTTATATAAAGTAGATCTAAGGATAGCTCAATCAGAACGTCCTAATTCTACAGTAGTCAATCGCTTCACGCATATTGACTAATGAAAGCCGGATGAATCAGAACGAATCGGGAAAAAACATTAGATGAGAAGTAGAGAACTAACGAGGATCCTTGGTTGTAGATATCGAAGGAAACGAAGACGCGTTCAGCGCCAGATTTGAGCCTGTTAAGAGTAGCTTTCTTATGGACCACCATGAACGGAACTTCCGAGGTCGCAATCGAAGCAGAAACAAGCATGAGAAAAGCCAAGGCGGAGATCAGAAGCTTAGCCAAGGAAGGAGCCATGGTGGGTAATCTTCGATGATGAAGTTTTTTAGGAAGATGCGAATTCAGATCTATGATTGTTTTCCTCCGCTCATAAAACCTCCGACGACGATATTAAGAAGCACGACACCACCACCTTCCATGAAAATAAAATAAAAAGTCAATGATGGGCCCAACTTTTTTACACATAATAATGGGCCCAATTTTTTAACACCTAAGATCGGGCTTACTTAAAATAAGCCCATTATAAATGTCTATTTCTTGGGACCCAAATCTGTGGAGCAAGAGAAGCGTGTGTGTGTACAAACGATGAAGATATTCAACTTGTAACACAGCCTGTCTCCTGCCATTATTTAACATGTTTCTTCTATCTCACACACCACAATTTCCATTCGATTCAGATATTCCCATATTATTTGTGAATAGATTAAGGGGTAATTTTAAAAATATCTTTTTTTGACATATTTTTTTTCAAAATCTACTCTTTTTTTTGAAAATTAGGAAAAAAAAATACACATCAAACTGAAAAATATACGTAGTGGAAGAGAAAAATATACAAATTGGGAGAGAAAAATATATAAATTTGGAGAGAAAAATATACGTATTTTTTGAAAAGATTTATGTCAAAAAAGACAATCATTTATTAATTATCTCGTTTGATAATAAAGTTTACGCCGCTTGAAAATATAAAGTCCTAGTAATAAATATATTACAATTCATACCTCACTAAACTGAAATTGAAACATAATTGGACGTTAAAAAATCAGATAATTAAAGTGAAACATACTTGAGAATTGAGAAAGACAACTCGATTCAGTGGAAACTCTTTTAAAAAACTGAATTTTTGGGTAAATAAAGTTATCTCTCTGTTTTGGTTTTTTATTGATGAAAGGAATGAATATTAAACAATTTTACAATCTATATTTATAAAGATTTAGAAAATCTTTTCCTAAACTGTTTAGAAAACTGAGAATTAGAAAGAAAAAAAAAACAGAATGTAAGTTGATAAGAACATGTTAAAACCCAAAATCTTAATTAACTGGAGAATATTGTGTGTCAACTAATTTTTCCTTTTTTTTATTATTATTATATCCGTTTTATACAATTTTCTTTCATTGAGCTAGAGAAACTCGATCATCTTAAAGAGTTGCGAAAAGAGGTATTTTAAGAGTAAAACCAAACTATACGAATTAAATTAATAAAAAATGAAGTTTTAAACAAAAGAAAAAAGCAAAAGAAAATAAGATAAGACCATTTGCAGTTGAGTTTCTCACCAAAGGTTTTTTTTTTTTTGTCAACATTATGCCACAACTGGCCGGCCTATTAACCAAGTTTCTGCATAGTACAATCAATGAGACTCAATTCCGAGATGTGCAAGTGCGCTTGCGTTTAGTGAACTTACCATCTGCCACTAGACTAAAGGCCATTTGCCTTCTCACCAATGTTCTCACAATTAAAATAAATCAAAAATAATAAAAAAATAATTTTTTATTCAAAAAGAGTAAGAATCGATGAGAACTCATGAGAACCCCTCAATTTTCTCTCCCATGAAACATATGTCTATTGATGAGTGGTTTAAGTTATTTGTAATAGTTTTAATTTCTCATAATTTAAAAACTAATTAAAATCATTTAAATCTTATTATTTTTAATTATTTTTATGTTTTTTAGAAATTGTAAAATAAAATTATCTATCTAACAAGATCGATTATGCTTAAGTTTAAATTACATATATTTAGTTATTAAAATATAATTAAGATAATAATATTAAATTATAGAAAATTCTGGGTTTTTAAAAAAATCTAAAAATATGTAGATAATAATATCAATATAAAATACTAAAAAGTATTTAAACCCTAAATCATTTAAAATTTTATTAACATTTTAAAATATTCAAAATGATAATTTAAATAAAAATTAGTATATTTGTGTGTTTATAAAATAGATTAGTGATAAAAATTTAAAATTTTTTATAATTTATTAATATTATATTAGTGAAAGACTTAGTGAGTTTCTCACCAATGGAGGTCAAAACTAATGTAGGGTTCTCAAATAAAATTCTGTCAAAAATAATAATATTATATTCATGATGAAATTCTGTCAATGATGCTCTATGGATTCATTCATGCAAAAGGAAGTATTGATTCAAAAACAAAAGAGGAATCTCAAATTGAGTTTTATAACTAGGATTATACTCACGCTATAACGTGAGATTTGACTATTTTTTCAATACGTGTTCATTTAGGTTTTTAGACTTGTCATCACCTGTCATCATATTTTGAATATTATTTTCGAGATGTTATTTTAGAGGTCTGAAACCCAAACCGAAATCAACCTGAATTAAAAGAAGCGAACCCAACAAAATATCCTAATAGGTTTTAAATCTATATATCTTACAAACTGAACCAAACATGAATTGGAACCAAATCAAGAACCAAATTTTAGTTTTTTAGAGTTTCTAATAATTTTTTCTTAAATTATAAATTTTATATAAAAAAAACTCGAACATGAACTCGATGTATACCGAACTGAACTCTGTCCGAAAAATAAAAATACCCAAATAAGTATACCAAATTTGATGAACCAAACTCGACAATATACCAGAATGAGTCCTAAATATATGTACCTGGAAAACTAAATCCAAACTCGAACTGAAACCGAATGTGTACCCGGCAGTTTTTTTAATTAAATTTTAGTTTTTAGAGTTTTTTCTATTAAATCATTATTAAATTTGAATTTTTATATAAAAATTTGTAGCAAAACCACCTTAAGCCTATTTTTAAGGGTTGTTATGAAGTTTAAGCTAATTTTATCCTAAAATTTAAAACATAGTCTAAATGAAAGTGTTTTCCAGCTTTAATATTAACACTAGGATTATACCCACGCTATAGCATGAGATTTGATTTTTTTTTTTTCAATTTTTGTTCATTTAGTTTTTTAGACTCGTGTTGATGTTTTGAATATTATTTTCGAGATGTTGTTTTAGAGGTCCTAAACCCAAACCGAAATCAACTTGAAATAGAGGAACCGAACTTGGCAAATTACCCAAATATATCATAAATCTATGTATATGAAAAACTAACCTAACTCGAATCAAAACAAAATCAATAACAAAATTTTAGCTTTTTAGATTTTTTTCTCTTAAATCTTTTTAAATTTTGAATTTTTATATAAAAATACATGACCCTAAACTCGATCAACACCAAACCAAGCTCTGTTCAAAAATTTAAAATACTCAAATAAGTCTTATAATAGCCTACCAAAATACCAAATTAGAGGAACTGAATTGGAATCCAAACCCGAACCGTAACTAAATCAATAACTGATTTTGTATTCGATTTTTTTGTATATTAAATTTTAGTTTTTTGGAGATTTATCTATTAAATCTTTATTGATTTTGAATTTTGTATAAAAATTTGTAATAAAACTAATTTATTTTTATATTTAATGGTTATTATAAAACATAGGTAAATTTTATCATAAAGTTTATAATATAACTCAAAATGAAATGGTCTCTCGTTTCAAGATTTAAGGTTTGAGACTTTGAGTAAGAAAACAGGGTAAAAGAGATAATTGGGTTGATTTGTGATGATTCAGTTAATCGAGGTAGCGTGTAAGTCAAGAAAAAAAAGTCAACGAGGAAGTACTAAAACTAAAAACAGGAGAGCCAATTGAAATAAAACAAGTGGCATGTTACTTCACAGATTTTAGTAAGAAACATAATTAAAATTTGGATTAAACCGAAAGGCATGTGATGTGCCCGTTCGTTTCTCTATTTATTTAAAACAAATATGGTTAATTAAATCACGTATCTACCCATTCGCTCATTGAATAGAGAGCATGTGGGTGGATTGCATCGGACTCTGAAACCTAAGTGAATCTTTCTCTCCCCCATTATTCTTTGGAACCTTCAAACTAACCTTCCCTCACATGCTTCCTCTGTTGTTTTAAAAGCCTTCTGAAATTATCTTCTTCTGAAATCCGGATCTACCAGTTTTCAGGTTCTTCTTCTTTCTCCTAAACCTTGTCTTTACCTTCATTGTTACAACAATAACATATCTTTGTCAATGTTGCAGTGTATGTACGAAAGGAAGTTGTGTCGGATCCGCATGAGAACAAAAGGATGATATTTTGTGAGAAAAAAGCATAGCAGAGTGAACAAAGATGGGTTGTGCTACATCTGCTTATGCTGTTATGGGAAGGAAGAACAATAAGAGGACCATTCAAGAGTCCGTTGTGTTTGTTCTTCCGTTCCGAGTTCCTGTTCAGTCTGATCTTCAGCGTCAACTCAAAGGCGTTGCTCCCAAGACAATAATCGACAGATTGACATGTCTTAGGAATCAGATTCAGTTAGTTGCTGAAGATACAGGTAGAAGAAATCATCATCTTCTTCAAAGTTTTGGAAATATATTCAAAGTTCCCGTTATAATTTGCAGGGGGTTCTGCTATCTCTGAGCTGCGTACACCTTTGGAGGACTACTTGTCTCTTCTTACCAGTCTTATCAAGAAAAGTTAGGGTTTGCAAATTTTGAAGCAAATAAAACAAAATAGTATGTTGTAAATTAAATGGTGAATAACAGAATATTTAACTCTATAGAGAATGATGGAATGGAGGGATGTGTGGAATTCAAATGGAAAACCCTTGGGGATGGTCGGCGAGTAAGTTCTTTTTTTGCTTAAAGCCAATCCGATTTTAAGGATTTAGGTTTGTTTGTTTTTTGTTCTTTCATTCTAACAATGTGAAGGTGTGTAAACTAATTAAATGATGAAACAGGCAGAAGTATGTTTCACAAACCTTTGGATGGAGATATTGACAGTGATCCACATGATGGCCGCTTTGGCATTGACTGAAGCTAACTCTCTCATGATTCCAAAGGATTCCTCTGCTTCTGGCAATGGTGTCCGTGTAGTCTCCTCTGGTTTGGCTTCTTTGATCTTCACTCCCATCTTTTTTATGTCTACAAGCCTAATTAAATCTGTCACTTTCCCATAGATTGCAGGAGAGATGCAGTTAACTTGCTTCTCAAGGCGTCTGGATATTTGGAGTTCTGCGTGCGAGAGATTCTGACTCGCTTTCCTCCTGATATAAAGTATGAGGCAAAAAGCACAGAAAAATCTTGGATCAGGCCTGATCACATAAATACTTACATAACTGCAAATTTGCAGGTGTAAATTGCCAGATGATATGCAGGAGAGTGTATTGCAAACGCTATCTATCCAAGCACTTGGCCAGGTTACACACTTTGAAACTGTGACACTTAAACCTGAATCTTGTATGGGTTTTAATTTGTAATTGTGGTTGAAACTCATTACAGGGAACTGAGATGCAACTGGGATTAGCAGTTGATAGCCAGAAAGCAACACTCTCAGTGAAGAGAAGACTTGCATGTGAGCAAGTCATCTATTTCTCTCAGGTCCTCCTTACAATTTACTTGAGCATGGTTTTGGTCTAATGAATCCGTCTATTAGTTTCCTGTAAATGATCCCATTATCATTTCAGGCATATCACTGCTTGTCTGATTGTGAAGCAGTCAGCCATGGATGTGCCAAGAAGCTTCTCCGATTTATCTACTGGAAGTTTCTTGAAGCAAAAGTATGTGTGAAAGCTACTATTGAAAGTGATCAAAGATTTCATCTTTTTCTTCTCTTATAAATCAATCTCTCTGTTTTTTTTTATGGGACTGGAATTAAACAGGCTGCAGCATACTACTACCATGGACTGGTAACAGACAAGGGAACTGAGCCGGCTTGCCACGTGAGTGCGGTATGTTGTTTCCTTGCAGCTGCCGAGATCTTAAGCGAAAGCAAGAAAGCTTGTCTTAGCTTCTGCTTAGCTCCTCCTGTCACAAGGTTTGTGTGTTATATATATAATATATATTTACCATTCATTGAACATGTGAATTGTCATTGATTCAGCTTTTCTGTTTCTGTCAGAGCTCCACCTATGTGGGGAGTCATGAAGCATTTGAGCCAGAAGATTCCAGAAGTTGCTTTTAAGAAATCCCAGATGTATGGATACATGCTTGAAGAAGAAGAGAAGTAAGCGTTTTAAGAGATTTGTCTTGTAGTGTTTAAACTAATCAGAATCAAACAAATAGCTACAGCTGATAATATGATAAAACCACAGGGCAATGCAGTGTTTGCCAGAGCTCCCAGACTTTCAGTTGTCATTAAGACCAGACGATTTTGAACTGCCTGAAATGGAGGATGTCTCCTCCACAGAAAACCATACCCATTTGCTTAGTGAACATCTTGACAACTCTGAGAATAATGATGATGATGACCTTGATCGTTGAGAAAACAGCATAAATTCCCTACACATATTCTTTTGGTATCTTATAATGTAATATTTGTATTCTTGACTTGCATCTTTTACACTAGTTTCTTCTTGTCAGACAATATCTGATACTTATACTTATTTTACTTTAAGAGTATAAATAATGTATGTTGTATCATCTGAGGGACTAATTTCCTAAATAAATGAATTTGGAAGGAAGAAGGAAATTAATTAGAAAAAAACAAAACAAAATTGGCTATGTTTGGAGAAGAAATGATTGTTGTGTGAGGTACTGAGAAACGGCACGCGTTGTTTAAATTTGGAAAGAACAAGATAACCGCAGCGTCATGTGAGTTGAATCCCACACGTATCGAGAAGACGTTTGGCTACGTTGGAGAAGAAGTGGTTGTTGTGTGGGGCGCTTGGAAACGGCACGCACTTTACTTGTCGTAATTCGGAAAAAACAACTTAACGTCACTTTGATGATGAAATGGTGGATTACGCACGTACTAACTTGTGGAGACGATTAGGGCTTTTTTGACGGCGGTGTCCGATAGAGCGACATGATCGGATTTTGTTTTCCTCCTAAATCGGAAATCAGTCAGTGTTGTGGAGAAGACGATAAAGAAAAAAGCGAATCAGTGGTGATGACTGATGAGTTCATGATGCAAACTTGCTGTTTTTTCTTTTCAGGAAAAAAAAAACGAAGTTATTGTCATTCATCAATGTCTGGGTTCAACACGAGAGAGACTGTTCGATCATAAAATCAAAACGATCATCATCATTAATTTTTAGCTTCCGAAAAAGGTAATATCTAGATTCTCTTGGAGGAGATCAAAAGCAGAACATGAAGTCACATAGATCAAAGAGAAAAATAGAAACCCTACATAGCTCCAAAGTTGTACTTAAAAGAGTTTTCTGAACAAAAAAAAACAGAAAAAAAGAAGTAGCTAGAAAGCTTATAAACGAAGAGAAAGGTCGAGATCGAGAGGGTCGTCTTCTTCAATGACGGCGTTTCCATTGTTGGTGGATAATCCAAATGGGTACTCATAGGGATACGGGTAAGGATCATAGCCACCGAGGAAGGTTGTGTGTTGTTGAGCCGGGACGATTCCAGAAGTAGATTCTCCTTGAGTTGGGTTAGGGTAATAACAAGGGTAAGGACGAAGAAAAGTGGTGTCGACGTCGAGAATGGAAGGAGAGTTAGAGACAACGCCGAGGTTTCTCCGAGCAGCGGCGCGTTCGCGTTTGTGAGCGTTCTGGTGACCGCCAAGAGCTTGAGAGGTGTAGAACTTGCGAGGACAGTACTGACATCGAAAGAGACGGTGGCAAATGGGATGTGTAGTTGAGGAAAAAGAGTGTCTCTTGTTCGATGATCGAGGTTTTGCAGGACCTACGAACTGATGGAATGACGGTGGTGGCTCTGCCATTTTTGAGCTTCGGGGAGAAAGAGAGAGAGAGAGAGAGAGAGAGAGAGATGAAACCAAAAAAAAGCGTTGTGGTCAAGTTAAAGAGAAAGGAGAGCGAGTGAAGGAAAGGCTGTGTGGTTTTATTTGTTTGTTGCAGAGAATATCTGTTTTCCAAATTACTCTTTTGCCCTCTCCTTCTTTTCTTTAACTAATTTCGCAGATCCCAATCAAACCCTTTTTGCATGGAATATACACACGATTTCTTTTGTTTCTTCTATATTACTATCTCGTGCTCTCTTTTTTTTTTTTCATAAATAACAAATATTAATTGAAATAAAATAATCTATTATGTAACAATTTAGCTAAGAGTAATTAAAGACCTGAGAAAAAAACAGAGAATGGAGTTGTTGTTGTTAATTAAAGTATTTCGAATCATTAGCTTCCGTACTCACTCTGTGTTTAGGTTGGGTTGCTTTTGATGATGTTTTGGGAGTGTTACATCATGTGGGAGAGAGAGAATGTGGTAACGACACGTGCTGACTAGACTGTTGTGTGCAGTACATGACTCTCTACTCTCACACACACTTGATTGAACTCTTTTAAATGTTGAATCTCACTTACCAAACAAACACTTTCTTCTCTTCTTCTTCTTTTTATGGGTTTTTGATTGATGGAACCTAGTAGTTGTGATATGCCATGCCAATGAAGACAAGAGCTTTTGGGTCAAGTTCCAAGATGTGACATTGCCAAATTAGGAAGCCTTCTATGTTTCTCTTTCTCTCTTTATTCTTTCCATTCTCTCACTACTTATCTTTCATCATTATTATTTATTTTTATCTTTCTTTTTTCTTCTTCATACACCTTAATTATTTCTGTTTCTGTTTACTTTAAAGCCCAACATAATATCATCCTAATGTTTACTTTCAAGCCCAACATTATAATCCTAATGTTTTCTTTAAAGCCCTTTTACATACAAAAGGCCTATTAACATCACATATGACTTTTCTCAACGTTATAAATTAATTAATTAATTATATTGTCTGTTATTCGCATTTTAAAAAGTTAATTTTTCATTTCATTTATTATTTATATTCATAAAATTTGATTCATAATTTGACCAAAAAAAAATCTTATATTGAATAATATTTTGTAATTTTATATGTTTGTTTGATTACTAACTTTGAGATTCAAATTTATATAATAAGTGAGATTTGATACGTAAAAGAATCTTGTTAATTACTAATTTTTTAAACTCAACTTTAAATTATAGGATACTGCAAAATTTTGGATTGTTGGATTCAACACGAGGAAGAATCTCGTTGAAAACTAACTTTTGAAACATAACTTTATATAATAGGATTTTGGATCGTTGGATTCAATACGTGGAAGAATCCCGTTGATTACTAATTTTTGAAACTTAACTTTATATAATAGAGTTTTTATTTAATAAAACTTAATATACATTTTGAATAATGTTTTGTACGTTTGTTGGATTACTAACTTTGAGATTCAACTTTATATAATAATATTCTATACATAGAAGAATCCTGTTAATTACTAATATTTGAAACCCAACTTTAAATTATAGGATACTGCAAAATTTTGGATCGTTGGATTCAATACGTAAATCCCGTGGAATACTAACCTTTGAAATCCAACTTTATATAATAGGATTTTATATGTTTGTTGGATTACTAACTCTGAGATTCAACTTTATATAATAATATTCTATATGAAGAAGAATTTTGTTAATTACTAATTTTTGAAAACCAACTTTAAATTATAGAATACTGCAAAATTTTGGATCGTTGGATTCAATATGTGGAAGAACCCCGTTGATTACTAACCTTTGAAATCCAACTTTATATAATAAGATTTTTAAAACTCAACTTCAAATTATAGGATACTGCAAAATTTTGAATTGTTGGATTCAACACGTGGAAAAATCCCGTTGATTACTAAGTTTTTAAAATCTAATTTTATATTTTAGGATCCTTTTGACGTTACAACTGGAACAGATATCAAAAATTTGTTGATGGAAGTAAATATTGACAATTATTTTGTAGTTACGATTAGAAATATTTTCTGTTTATTATTTTTATTTTAAGATTAGTCATAGAGCAAATATTTAGTTATACTTATAAATCGGAAAAAAATGAGTACAATATAATAATATATTTAAATAAAAAAATTATGAAATTCGGGAAAAACGTACCTTAAGAAAATGTCGATAAAATTTTCTTCACATAATACACTCCCAAACTTTTCCATAAGAAAATGATGCACAAAACCTTGAATAATATTCTCCTATTGTAAAGAAATTTAAGTTTTAGTTGGATATTAAAAATATTGTTGATTAAGGAAAAAATAAATATATCAGAATTACATTTTTATCAAGTAAGAGAAAATTTAATCCTATAACCTCATTGTTTTTATTTAAAAATTTTTGATTCCCAAATTATAAGACGTACCACCGTACGACGATACAAATTTTTGGTTAATTGGTTTAAAGTTAAATAACTTATGTTGTTTTGAGCTTTTGTGTTCATTGTTATTTAACCTATAAAAATTAAGAAATTGAGATGAGGAGATTTTCATTCATAAAACATATATATAGTGATAAGATATTAATAATAGTAAAATAAAATGATGATATGATATATCTAATTTTAAGTGTTTACTTTTTTCACTTGTTTGCCTTGATTGTGTTATGATAACATGATTTACTCTAGTTTTCAAATTCTATTACACTAAAATGTCGATGTAGTATAATAGGTGCCTATCCAAGTGGGAGTGCTACTAGCAATCAGAATATGATAGACTACTCTAATTCAAGCCAAATTAGATCAATGGTTTGTTATATATCAACCTAGATGATGAAACAATGGGAAACGAAAATAACAGTCAAATAAGCAACGGATGAACCTAACTCAGAAGTAACGAAACAATGAAAATTAAGTGCAGTGAAAATAGAATCAAGTGCAATGAAATAACTAAGCAATGGATAAAAAAAAGGGTTTCTTAAGGGGCGAAGATCATCGACAAGCATCTCACTTAAAGTCACTAAATCGTTTAACAAACCCAAACTAAGCGGATCTCTAGGAAATAAACTTATAATTATTGAGTCCACTCTCGTGGAAAACAATCTCAGTAAAGCTATCAACCGACCTTATCATCATAAGCGTTTAACAACCTAACTGGCGTGAAACAACAATTTAATCAGGCCTAATAAACACCTTTGACAATTAATCTCTTAAGCTAAGGATGTATATTTCTGAGACGGTTGGATCACACTATTCAAAAAACTTATCGGGAGATAAAAGTCTAAGATCATGTTTCAATTGATCAGAAAGGAACAAGCATTAACACCACCGAAACAAAAGATATCTATACTATTCTACTCTTAAGCGACTTAGAAAACTTTGAGATCCACCCTGGTCTAGTCCGTTCCCTCAGGAACCCTAAGTTAACTACTCAAAAACCATGGGTGAAACAATCAAAATAACAATCAAAGTGGATGACATGATCATGGAATTTAGAAAGTAAACTTAGAATGAAAGCAAACTGAAACTGAATTAAAACTTAGATAAAACGAAAGTGAAATCTTGTTCTGGAATTACAACAATGAAAAGCTCTAAAAGTTTTTAGAGCAACGGTAAACTTAGATAAAAAAACTTTGTCACACGAAGGAGGTATTTATACTAATCTCCCGTTAAACTAAAAAGTAAAAACGAAAAACTAAGAAAGATAGGTGACTCGACTTCGTGGGTCGACTCGAGTCATTGGGCTGTCAAAAGTGGAGTTGACTCGGCCCATCTAGTGCGGTAGGATCCGTTGAGATACGAGGCCCGTGATGAATCAACCTGCTGACACCACGACATAATCTGAGTTGCCGTTGGAATCCAATCCGAGTTACCGTTGGAATCCAATCCAAGTTGCCGTTGCTTTCCATCTCCTGTCCAAACTTCCTAAAAAATAGCTCTAAATGCAATGCTTATGCTACGCAAATGTAACCTATGCAAACAAACTATAAATGACTCGAATGTAATGTAAATACAACAGATATGTATGAAAAGTGAACTAAAAATGACACCTAAAACATGCTAAAATGCGTGTATATCAACTCCCCCAAACTTAGTCTTTGCTTTCCCTCAAGAAAACGCATAGAGGTAAGAAGGAAGAAAGGTTGCAGACAAAGTGAATATCTTACCTCAAACAACAACTCATCAGACTGAAAATCGTAATTCACAAGTGAACTCATGTACCTTCAAAAAGCCACAATATACTCACATCCAAGCTTAGCATCCAATCCTACGATCCCTAGTGCCTAAGATGGATTCTAAGAACACAAATAATCCTTATTTCTATAGGTTAATGCCTCAAAAGGGACTATCGATCAATGAACACATGATCAAACTTCCTTGAACTTAATTTGATTTATTCGATTTAAGCACAATTGACTTTTCTTGTTTTGGTTCAGATTAACACAGGCTCACGTCCTTTTTGGGGATCTGCAAACTTGGGAAGGATGCTTCATGTCCTGTTCTCAGCTTTCGCAGTGAAACACAAAAATGTACGGGTTTACGCATATTTCCCGTTGACCTTAGGCGTCATTAAATGAGCTACGTTTGTAAGAAGTCACCTTTAGTTCCTGCTAAGTTAAGCTCAAGGGAGGAAAGCATTCAATGCATCTCAAGGCCCTAATTCGGCGGTTTAAGTTCAATTAGAAGGAAACAAATCAGGTCCTTTCGAGTCACAACACAAACACAGGTTTCCTAGGAGAACGATCTACTCATCTGCTTTTTAAAGAGGAAAATCGCAGTCCACAAAGTTCACTATGGTTACTAGCCAACAACCTAACGAGAATGCCTATCATCAGCAAGATTGATTCCCAAATACAAATACAGCTAGACATAATCTTACATGGATGCACAATGACATGACACTCTTTTTATGATTTTTGAAATTTTTTTTGATTTTTTGTGTGTGTTTTCTATGCCTTAGATGTAATGCATGAACTAAATGGGATGCATGAGCTAAATGGAAATAGAAAGTAAGAAACACAGAAAACATGTTAATAACCTATAGGACTCTCCCCCAAACATAAACGACATAAAACCCTCTGTAATCTAAGTCTGAAAGAGAATCTTAGAAAAACCAATGCAAATGGTATATACAATGAAATGAGACTTGGAGTTAGTTACCTCATCAGAAGATGGACCAATCTGCTGGATCCACATCCATGCTGTCATCGTGGGGTTGTGGCTCTTGCTGTTGTTCGAGCGGTAAGGTGTAGTTGAAGAAACTCAAATTTGACCTCAGCGGGTGCAAGAAGTTCACCTCCACGTTCGGTTGAAAAGTTTACGGTTGGAGTGTCTGCTGTTGGAAGTCCTACGGTTAGAATGACGGTGCAGCCACAGTAGGTGTTTGGAAAATTTGCGATTCCACTAAAGTTTCCTCATGTTGGCGAATGGAGCTTGTGCTTCTCCTCCGTCGAGTTTGACTTGATGACCTCCTTCATTGAGTCTAACTCGATGACCTCCTTTGTAGTGGCAGATTAAGGCTTGACTCGATGTTCAATTTTGGCATTCTCTCAGTGGCATAGTTATATTGCTCCTCACAACAGTCGTCTGTTGGCTCGGGTTGATTAAAACTGTTAAGATCCAAGTGAAAGGAGTGTGGCATCACCTTGCATTGTTGTTGAGATGGCGCTCCATGTATGATGAAGCACGGCGAGGTTGCTTAGATGTTGAGCTCTTACCGACTTCCCGCACTGGCTGACGTCGGAGAGGTGGTAGACTCTGTGCTCTGATTTGTGGAGGGATCGAATCTCTTTCTCGGTGAGAACTAGAGCTAACTTTGAAATCCCTGAACTTTGCTTCCAAAGTCTTCACTTTTTTTACAGTCCATTTACAAAATTTTTGCACAAGACCAAGGTGTTTGTGGGTTGTTTCCACCCCCTTGCTCATCCGACTTCTTGTGTACTCGTCAAAGTAAAAACACTCCAGCACGTTATCAAACTGTTCTAGCAGATCTTCCCTCGGGATCTGTGATTCATGTCTCTAAACCCTGGATTCCACATGAGTTTGTTCCCCTATGGTATATCTTCCAGAGGAATAAAAGTCAGTATACTCGATATTATACTCGGTGAGTGAAGTATACTCGGTATTAGGCAGTCCTATCTTAGAGTCATTTCCTCTCATTAAGTCCGTAAACTTGTACAACCAAGTCCCTCCAGGTGATGATGGTGCTAGGAATCGATTTTTCTTGAGGTACTCCGCATCGATCCATTCTGGAGAAATCACCTTTATTTTGTATGGTATATTACATGCCTCAAGAATCCTCGTCACGATCCCACCGATTCGAATTATTCCTTTTGACTTTTTAGACAACTGTGATTCCCATCCGCGGTAACGCGTAAGATGCTTCATTAATACTTTAGTAAACCCAACTCCATTTGGCTCTCCCCCAAACTTCCTGCCGTAGTTACCAGTTTTGTTAAGAACCTGAACGAGAGCCTCATCAATCATGTCTAATTTTGCAAGGCGAACGAATCATGACTCGTTTCTGGCAAAGCAAGTGTTAGTGATTACTCTATGGAAGTAATGAATAGTTGGGTTTCTGATGCTCCCGCTCATACTGCTGGAGGAATTATACGGCTCAGGACCTGCTATCACGAGCCACAGATGATTCAACTCTTCCCCATTGTATTGAACATCGAGTCCATGGCATGCGGAAAGTTCGAATAGCTCTTTGAACTGTGTTGCAGTGAACGAACACTTTATGTTATTGACCTCAAATGTCAGTTCGCCAAATCCACCTAAACGCTTTAACCGCTCTTGCTTACTAGAGTACTCGTGCAATTGGACGGACGCGAGAAAATGAATGGTTTCCTTTTGATATGATTCCCGAAAGTTGGATAAAAACTACGTTAATCCACTCGACTGTAGTATTAAATCGACTTCTTTAGTAATCCTTAGCTTCACTATCGTAGCCCAATGAACATATCTTGTACCGAACATATGCATTAGCCAAAATACGTTGACACCTCCTTATAGCCGATTTTCTACGGTTCCCCTCCACAGTCAAAATCATCTCCACCGTCATCTCCCTCACCCAGACTATCATATTCTTCCACTATCTCGTCGTCATCTGATTCTACATGAACGGCCTTACCTCTACGGATATCTTCTCATAGTTGTATAAGGTCTTAGGTTATGTCGTCGTCTTTAACGTTTATTGGAGATTCTTTCGCCATCGATCGTGTCAACCTTCTCAGTGACGAAGAACCACTGCACGACCTCATGTTCACTCACGGTATTAAATAAATCACAGAATACTTGTCGAAACGGTGCAGGACTCAGTTGAGCAAGTTGAGTCAAGTGTAACTCGTTAACGGAACCGAGTGGAGGTGACGGCATGTGAGACTCGAACAGCGGTGTGTGGTGAAGGTGTTGACTCAGATGGTGATCCGAGTTACTTTGGCAGCGTGTGCTTTGTTGACGGTGTTGACCTGGTTATAGAAGTAACGGTGCGTCTCGAGTTGTTGTGGCGGTGTGTGGGACTTAGGACAACAAACCAAGTTAAGTGTAACTCTGACAAAAAATCTAGTGAGTGTTGGTGTCATTCAAATCGCGTGAGTCTCTAATGAGCAAACCGAGTTGCTTGTAATTCGGAAGGTAACTCGAGTGGCTTTAGTTTCGTGCGACTACGGTAGAGAGACTCGGTTGTGAAAATGACTTGGCAGCGTCTCGAGTTAGCTGCTGCAACCGGTGTTTGAGTAAATTCTCTCTAACTAAAGAGAAGATGAAATTGTTAAGTGATGAAGAAGAGATGAGGGAAGAGAGTAACAAATTGAAGGAAGAGAATGAGTCAAGTGGTGTTGCTCTCTCGTGGAAGCAAAGTGAAGAAGATAGTGGGATGGTGTGAAGAGACAGAAGATTCCTGACTAAAGCAAATAATTTTCCCTCCCACTCTAGTAATTTTTTACCCGTGACCACCCAAATGACTCGACATTAATAATGTGTAGGACTCGTTTTACTCGTTGACGACATAACACCTAAATGACTTGACATGTAACGCCTAAGTGACTCATTTTTCTTTTTTATTTTTTATTTATTATTATTATTATTATTATTATTTTATTTTAAACTGAAAGTTAAAGCACCTGATAATCAGCTGTCGAGGTCGGGTTGAAGTCCATATCACCAGATTCCTGAATTCAAAACAAAAGAAAGAAAAGATCTTAGTTCAAAACTGAAAATAAATATTAACAAGGATATCATAAGACTTCGCTCCTATCAGAGTTGGCCGGGTTCATCGAGAAGAACAGAAGTTCTCTCGGGCCTTCTCTTGTAAGCTAGATACGGTTTTACTCTCTGCCTATTCACAGGGAAATCTTCACCATTTTTTAATCAAAGTTACCACTCCATATGGCAAGACTTCTTGAACTTTGAATAAACCAGACCACCTTGATTCCAGTTTTCTAGGAAACAACTTGAGTCTTGAGTTAAAGAGAAGCACTTGATCACCAGCTGTGATCTTCTTTAGCGCAATCTTTTTATCATGGAGTGCTTTAGTCATTTCCTTGTAGATTTTCGAACTCTCATACGCTTCAAGTCTGATCTCTTTCAACTCATGCAGATCTATAAGTTTTTTTTCCTGAGCTGTCTTGAGATCGAAATTAAGTAACTTTGTAGCCCAAACAACCTTGTACTGAATCTCGACGGGAAGGTGACAGGATTTGCCATACAACAGCTGAAATGGAGTTATTCCAATTGGGGTCTTGTGAGCCGTTCTATATGCCCATTGATGCAAAGATTTTACTACCTCAAATATCCTACTGCATTATCATTATTGCAATACAGAAATGGTCAACCCAATGGGAGAGCAACTAGCAATTAGGATGCGATTCAGCTTATCTAATTCAAGCCAATTCAGATATTGATTTTACTATCAACCTATTGAGGAAATAAACTAGCAAAAAACCAAAGCAAATAGGAATAAGAAAAATAGAACTAGAATCAAATAGCAATAAGGAGAACAGAAACAAAACAATACAAAGCACTAAAGAGCAAGGGTGAATCAGCATGATAAGCAGATCTCAAGGATGGGAATCATGGATCAGTGAAGCTCCTTAATCTACCAAATATGCCTAACAAAACTCAAACAGAGGTGATCTCTAGACAGCAAGTTCACAAGTAAATGAATCCATTCTCATGGCAAACAATCTCAACCAGACTACAATCAGACCGAATTCTCATTAATGAATTATAATCAAGAAGGCATGACGAAACAACTTACTAAAGCCAATAAACACTCTAGACAA